>CAUYRH010056083.1:0-10886 GCA_963574655.1 Perodicticus potto
GCTGTGGCATCACAGCTCACAGCAACCTCCAATTCCTGGGCTCAAGCGAGTCTCCTGCCTCTGCCTCCCAAGTAGCTGGGACTACAGGCGCCAGCCACAATGCCTGGCCATTTTTTGGTTGCAGCCGTCATTGTTGTTTGGCGGGCCAGGGCTGGATTCGAACCTGCCAGCTCAGGTGTACATGGCTGGCACCTTAGCCAGTTGAGCCACAGGTGCCGAGCCTTTTAATATGCTTATTGTACACGAGTCTGTCTTCTTTTGAAAAGCTTTCATTCATGTCATTTGCCCGCTTTTTTATGGAGTTGTTTGATTTTTTTTCTTGCTGATTTGTGTTCTTTGTAGATTCTGGTTATTAAGCCTTTAGTGGATGTATAGCATGCGAATGATTTCCTCCCATATTGCAGGCTGTCTACTCACTCCATTGATTGTTTCCTGGGCTGTCCAGAAGCTTTTTAATTTAATCAGATCCCCCATTTAATTTTTCTTCTTGCTGTGCTAGTTCTTTATCAATTGAGTAATTTTGGATTATATTCTAGACATATTAAACTGTTTTGCGCCTCTAGGTCTTGTTTAAATCCTCCGGAAAATGTTGATTTAGCAAGCCTCAATCTGATTAGATTCAGAGGGCGGGGCCCGGCTCACCTTTTGAGTGCTGCTGTATCAATGTCTGTTTCGTTTTTAAGGACTTTGCTTCAAAGTTTGGGTCTGTCCCACGGAAGCACAGCCAGGCCCAGGGTGCAGGAGGCGGTCTGCGCTGGGTCCCGCTTCTCTGAGTCTCTGCTGTGTCTTCAAACCAGTTCCATGTGCACCACGGTCATGCGTTCAGCATTCGAAGCACACATTTAAGGAATCTCTTTGTCCAATGCCCTTGTCTCCGTGCTATTCCCCCACACTTTCCAGCTCCTACAGCTACTCTTCTTGGTCTTATAACTAGAAAACATTTTTTTTTAATCCTCATTGCATTGCCACACATTTCATGGATTGAATCACCCTAAAGGGCAAGACAGAAAGAGAGCTTGGGGTGCACTGGTCGGAGAGAAAACATTTCTCTCAGACAATTCGATACAGCCTCACGATTGGGGCTCACCTCAGAGCGGGACTGAGTAAAAAGAGAGAAAAGGAGGGGAGGAGACGTTTCTACTGAATGCGTTGTCCTGCAAGGGACCCATTTCTTGCTTTCTTTGTCCAAAAAGTGAGAGTTTTTCTTGGAGATTTTTCTGTCTACACCCACTGCAGAGTTCCAGGATTCAGGCTGTTCTCAAGTATAAGCCAGAGATATGGTAGACTGCAAATAAAACGGGAAACTTATCCCAGCATCAGTCATTCTTTGAGATTTTGTTATTTAATTTTCAGCCGGGTGCAGCAGCTCACACCTGTCAGACTTGCACTCTGGGAGGCCAAGATGCGGGGATCACTTGAGTTCAGCAGTTCAAGACCAGCCTCAGCAAAAGCAAAATCTTGTCTCTACAAAAAATAGAAAAATTTGCTGGGCATGATGGTGCACACCTATAGCTCCAGCTACTCTGGAGGCTGAGGCAGGAGGATCATTTGAGCTCAGGAGTTGGAGGTGAGCTAGGATGACGCCACTCTACCAATGGAAAATGAGCAAGACAAAGAAAAAATTATTTCCCTCTCCAAAATGCCTACTATTATTTACTCTTCAAAGTTCCCAGTTGTTTTACGTATTTTTGTCTAGTTTGTAGTTGTAATCAAAGAGGTAGGGTAAACCGCTTAATCCATGCAACCACTCAAAATTAATTTTTTGTATTTTAATTTTATTCACTGACTTAAGACTCTAACCCTGAATTTAACATTCTTCCTCCCTTTGTTTTCCAAACCTTTTCATAGGACCTTTTTTCAAAGTGTCTTCAGAGTTTGCACGTTGTCCTTGCTTATTGGAAAGCCCTTAAAGCTACGGGGGGGATTCAGGGGTAATAGAAACACTGTGTCCTGGTAACTGCGTGTGCTGTGGTGTCCGAAGAGCGTAGGTCAGGTCCAGTTCTACACTTTGCAGCTATGGGTCTTAAGTAAACTAGTGGACCACTCTGACCTGCAGTTTCCCCATCTGTAAAATAAAGATCTTTATATCTACCTTGTAAGGATTGAACCAAACATCAGTCGTGTAGGATCTACTCATACTAAGTACTCAAGACATGGTAACTTTTTATCATTAGGAACAATTTGTGCTATTTCTTTGACCAATTCTTCTTTGTTTTGTAGCCGTGCTCATTAGATCTCAATCAAGATCCTTGCTAATTATGGATAAAACCAAAGCGAAGCACCTCCATAGTGAAGATCATGGGCGATAGATTTGCTTGTATAGGAGTCTCCCCTTGGTTTTGGTTACCTGTGGTCAACCATAGTCCAAAAATATTACATACAATAAGACATTCTTAGGGAGGGAAAGAGACACTACAGTCGCATAGCTTTTATTACAGTGTATTATTATAATTGTTTTATTTATTTTACTTTTGTTGTTGTTGTTGTTGTAGTCGCCATTGTTGTTTAGCTGGCCCAGGCCAGGTTTGAACCCGCCAGCCTTGGTGTATGTGGCCAACACCAGAACCACTGTGCTACAGGTGCTGAGCCATAATTGTTCTATTTTATTATTTGTTATTATTGTTAATCTCTTACTGTGCCAAATTTATAAATTAAACCTTATATCGTAGGTATATGGAGAGCTGACAGTTAAGTTCATGAACTCTTCCTAGAAAGAGTGCTACATACTTCATTGCCGAATATCACTATAGTCACCTTTGAACTTCCTTTGGGAAGCCGTGCACAGTGCCAGTGCCTCGTCACCCTGCAGAGCGCCTTTGGAACTCTTTTTTGGAATGACCATCAGAGCTATCGTTATAAAGCATAGAAAAACATGCAATGACAATAATGACGCCACTCAGGGAGACACAGACACAGCTGTGAGACACGGATATACCAAGATTATGAAACCTTTCTGAGCTGTCTGTACAGTGCTGCCTAGGTAAGCACACAGTGGCAAGTTTGTGAACTTAATTGTCAGACCTCTCGTACAAGAATAACGCTGATGGTCATTCCAGAAGAAAAGTTCCAAAAGTGCTTGGCAGAGTGACCCAGGTGCTGGCAGTGGTGCATGGCTTCCCCAGGGAAGCTACTTGGGAGGTTCTTGGACGGTGAGTAGTGATGTTCGGCAGTGAGGTAAGCAGCACTTTCTCCAGGGTGAGTTTGCGAAGTTAATTGTCAGACCCCCATATAGGTATAGGAAAAACAGCTGCAGGAATCCACTGAGAGTCTCGGAATGGATAAAGGGAGACTAACTGTATTTTTTGGAGGTGGTTACAGAAGATGGCAGTGCTCCAACAGCTAAAAAGAAAGAAAGAAAGAAAAAGAAAGAAAAGAAACAAACCATCAACGTCTGTCAGACCTTCACGGGAGGTCTGACAATCCAGAAGGAAGAATCAGAATGGCTGTGAAGACCCCACGGAGGTGTCAGAGCGCGGTGACAGTTTCCAGCTCTGGTAGAAAATTTGTAGTCCAGAGGCTTTTTTAAAATTGTAGTTTCGACTCATTTATTTCTTTGTTCCTTAAACCTTCTGATACCAATTCTCTTTTGTTCATCAATCCTCATTATAAATTCAAAAATGTGTCACTGCCTGTAATTTCTTTGTGGAAAATGAAGTAGCACTTTTAGTAATCCGGCCTCCTTTGGGAACTCGATCCCCTTTTTCCATATGCTAATTAGTGGACATCGATGGCCTTCCTTCCTTCCTTCCTCTCTCTCTTTTCTGGTTTTCTCCTGCCTTTCTCTTATCTGCCAGTTGGTAACTTACTTCAACATTTTCTTCTTGATTTTGTTCTTTCTCGCTAGCTCTCTTGTTTATGAGCTTATAATGCTTGCCTGGGACTTTTTAATTGCGCTCTATTCGAACACAAATGGCTTCTGAACTTTTTATTCTTCACACTTCTGCAATGATAATAAGTAACGGAGTCAAATTTAACTAAAGAAGAATATCAAAAGTTCGCTAGAGCAGAACACGGAATAATACAGCATTTCATTAGTTTTCAACACCCACGCTGAAAGCTCACTTGTGATCATTCTTTACATTCTGTTTCTCTTGCTTCTACACTGAAAATGCCTGTTGTTATTTCAAAGTGCCAAAATAAAGCAATGATTTCTTCCACAGGGAAATGGAGAGCTGAAATGAGCTGACTGCTAATAAAGGAGAAGCGTCAGTTATACCGAACACAAAATTCCCTACCAACTAGTAACTGTCTATTGAGTGCCTGCTGTATACCTAGCAATGAATGAAAATGAAATATGTCAAAAGTTACTCCCTTCTCTATACAACTTACTGCTCCCCTCATTTCAAGCAACCAATTTTTATCCCAAATAATCTATCTTGAAAAACAGGAACCTTAAAAGATTCACAGACTTGGCTTGCTAGCCTTTCATAATATATGGGTGTAAAGAATTCTAGTGGTCTGGTATAGACTGAATTCTGTGTGCCCCTAAAATTGTTATGTTGAATTCCGACTCCCAAGGTGATGATAGGTGGATCCTTTAGGGGACAATTAGGTCACGAGGGTAGAGCCCCCATGAATGGGATTAGCACCCCTATACAAGAAGCCCCAGAGAGCCCCAGCACCCCTTCTGCTGTGTGAGGACAAGATAGCAAGAAGATAGCTATCAACGAACTCGGAAGCATGTCCTCCCCAGGTCCACGACCTGCCAGCACCTTGTTCTCTGACTTGCAGCCCCTACAACTGTGAGAAGGAGAAGTTTGCTTTTTAAGTCCCTCGGTCAATGGTATTTCTGTTATAACAGCTGGAATGGGCTGAGGCCCAGTTCCAAGGAGTGGGTACAGAAACACTCACTATATGCCACTCGGGCTTGTGAGGCCCCTGCTGAAGGGGCCCAGGAGAAGAGCTGAAGTGTGAAGGGAGGTGCAGTGGGGTTCTTCTGTTCGGGCTGAAGACCCTGGAAATCTGACATAAATGAAGCCCCTTCTCATCCCCCCAGGATATGGGGTGTCACTCTGTTACCCAGGCTGAAGAGTAGTGGTACAATCAGAGCTCATTGCATCTTCAAATGTCCAGGCTCAGGAGATATTCCCACCTCAGCTTATTACTTTTTTTTTTTTTTTGGAAAAATAATTCTATGCTTTATTTGGAAGCTGAAAAGAGCCTTAACACCACAGCAACTTAAAGCAAAATGAGCAAATCTGAAGCCATAACTTTATCAGATTTCAAACTGTACCACGATGTCACACTAACCAAAACAGCATGGTACCAGCACAAAGCAGAGACAGACAATGAACAGAACAGGGAACCCAAATATCAACTTTCCATATGTTGGCAACTGATCTTTGAAAAGTAGATATACACTACTATTGTACAACAATATACACTTGGGGGAAAAAACTATTCAACAAGTGTTGTTGGGAAAACTGAATAGGCAACATGCAGAAGACTGAATCAGAATTCATATCCCTCACAATTTGTAAAAAATTATTGACAGTGGATAATAAACTTTTAAAAAAAATTTTCACCCTTGTTTATTTATACACATATATAGCAAATTGCAACTATAGTCAGTTGATTTGATTTCATGCAGTGAAAGCTTTAAACATTTAGGTAACCGCCTCAGTTTCTTTTTTTTTTTTTGAGACAGTCTCACTATGTCACCCTCAGTAGAGTGCTGTGGCATCCCAGCTCACAGCAACCTCAAACTCTTGGGCTTAAGCGATTCTCTTGCCTCCGCCTCCTGAATAGCTGGGACTACAGGTGCCTGCCATAATACCTGGCTATATTTTTTTTTTCAGTTTGTCTGGGACCGGGTTTGAACCCACCACCCTTGGTATATGGGGCCAGCGTCCTATCCACTGAGCCACAGGCGCCGCCCCTGCCTCAGCTTCTTAAGTAGCTGGGAGTACAGGCCCACGCCACTACTCTCAGCTAATTATTTATTTATTTATTTGGTAATGAGGAGCTTACTACGTTGTCTGAATTGCACACTTTAAATGAACTATCTGACATTTGAATTATATTGCAAAAAAGCTGTTCTCTTTTTTCAGCAGTATAAAAATAGAATTGGTACAAATTCCTCTGTCATTATCAGACCCAAGTTTACATTTACTCCTTCCTAAAAGCCCTTGATATGACCTGATTTTTGGTACAGAAAATATTGTCATCGTATGCACCAAAGTAATAATTCTTTTCAAGGTCTCTTTCAGAGAGAAAACAGTCTTCTTCCATTCCCACTCAAGAGAGAATGAGGCGTAATGTTACTTACATAAACTCTGCCACAGAAAGAAGTTAATTTATTTTGAGCTTTGACAAATCAGATCTGAAATCTAGTCTGCTGAATGCAGAGCACTTACAGTGCTTCTGTGTTCTAACCCTGTGTTTTTACTTTAGGGATGTTGGCATCTGCTTGTGGAATTCAATCACCAATTCAGCTACCAGACAGATTTCAGAAGACATTCTGTCCAGTACTAACCTTTACACTAGCAAGATGTGTGTGTCTGTCATGTCTTCCCATCATTTTATCCTAGAAGAAGAGCTTCATGTGAAAAGTGAATTTGTATTTTACAGTTTCTATGGAGATTGTATAAATAATAGGAAGCTTAAGATCAACTGTTATTGAGAAGCAGTAAGTGAATATGCCTTTTGGAAAAACAGTGTGTCTTCATCCATAATGTGACCTGAAGAAAAGGAAACACTCATGGAGAGAACATTAGCCTGATGGTCAGAAGACTGAGAGCTAGTCCTGAATTTGTGGCCACCTAGTTTCTCAGGGCCGCCTATGGGCTCTAGACCCTAATTCTCTCAGCTGTTACATACAGCTGAGGTTATTAGATACAGCTTCTGTTGTTGTAACTCTCACCACCCATAAGGAAACATGGACCCACTTTAGGCTCAAATTACATGGTGATGATTTATTACACCTGCACAGGCGACCGCTGCCCCAAAGGGCAAATGGCCCCTAAGTGCAGTACAGGCTGATTTTTATACCCCTTTTATGCTGATGTGGCAAAGCAAGAATGTACAAAAGCAGAACATGGCTGGTTATAGGGCGAGGTTATAGTCAGGTGGTTAGCTCAGGGGGCTACATCGTGGCGGTTAGCGCAGGGTGGGGCTACAGTCAGGGAGCTGGCACAGGGTGTTGCATCATGGCAGCTGGCACGAGGACTAACTTGGCTTGGGTGACTCAGTGGCTTGGGAAACTCTGCTTGAGTGAGTTTTCACCATCGTTTAGCCGTGGGACTTGCAGAACTTCCTTGTTCTATTCAGAAACCTGTTCTCAGAATTAACCCAAGGAGGGGTTGGAGACATGTGGGGACCAAGGCTGAGACAGAGTCTTTTGGGGGGCTGTTGGCTTATAACATTGGGTTGTTTAACTAGAGTATCAGTCAAGTGAGTCTTCTAGAGAAACAGAGCCAATAGGGTGTGTGTGTGTGTGTGTGTGTGTAACAAAGGGAGAAGGAGAGAGGGAGATCCAGCATACTAATCCCAGCTGGTGGCAGATGGCTTGTGTGTACAGGGTGCATTGCCCCAGTGATGGATGCACCCAGTCCTGACTTCACCACAGTGCAACACATAAACGTAGCAAATTTGTTCTCCATGAATATACACAAATGAAAAAATAACAATAAAAGAAAAAATTTAAAACACAAATCAGCTCATGCAATGATGGAGGCTGACAAGTCACAAGATCTGTAGTCAGCGAGCTGCTGCTTAAGCAGAGCCAGTAGTGTCATTCCAGGGCTGGACATTGACAGAGTCCAAATGCATAGAAAGATCAATGTCCCAGCCTAAGACAGTCCCCTCCATGTCACTCGTAAACCCCACTCTTCATTGTTTTTTCATAAGCTCTTTCACCATGTAATGTTTTATTATGTGTTTGTTTTCCATTGGCTATTAGGATGCAAGCTCCGTAAAGAAAAGGACTTTATCTTATTTATCACAGTAGATGTAGAACAATGCCTGGCAGGTACCAAGTAGTCAATAAATATGTGTTCTCTGTTGATTAATGCCTTAAAACAAACCAGTTCTTGATTGAGGTCGTATGTAAGGACTTACTCCTAAGTCAGCCTCCTGGAGAGATAAATTTCTCTGTGCTGCAGAATTTGAAAGGCCCTTCATGATGAGAGATGGAGACAGCTCTGTAAGTGCTGCTGGCATCTTCACTGCTTCTTTAACACTTGCTGTGATTTTATAAAAGAAAATTTGACAAAGGTAAAAGAAATAGGGTAATTTACTCAGAAAATTTCTAGAGGCAATTTACTCACACTTGCTTCTACTAATACAACCACAGATCTATGCATCTATAGGCAATGAAAGAGAAAGAGAACATGTATATATAGACAGAGAGAACGCATGTGCACGCGAGTGCTCCAGGATATATATATAATATATATAAGAGAATATATATATACACACACACATTTGTACATATACAGAGAGGGAGAATGCTAGGATATATATATTCTCTCTATATATATCCTGGAGTTCTTGCATCTATGGTCAGGAGGTTGGACAGTTTACGCCTACTACCCTGATGAAGAGAAACAGCCAATATAAAATGACTTTTAAGAATTAATTTGTAGGTAGGTGAGAAATACTGCCATAAATCCCCCTTTTCCTTCTCTAGTGAAAGAAAGAGAGCTTTTGGATAACTAAAAATAGTTTAACTCAATGCAACTTAAAAAATACTTCTTAAGCAGCCACCACAGAGCATGTGCCATGGAAGAAAAGAGGACAAAAATGAATGTCTGTATTATGACCCCCAGTTCTGTGAGTGCCGCAGTCGTCTGGTCTGTCCAATCTAGTCTATCAGTACAGTGTAGTTTAAGTGCAAAATGCATTTCTTTCTTTTTTTTTTTTTTTAATTTTGAGTGAGTTTTAATGTCCTGGAGGCTTGTTGCTTCATGTATAATAAAAAGTGCAGGTCAATAAAAATGAAAATGAGGTAATACGGTGAAAAAGGTAATGACCTAGTAAGTGCACAATAAAGGATGACTATTATTTTAGCAAGAATTCAACTGGAATTCCAATGGGCAACACCAATAGCAATATGTATATTTACAAGATGGTTTAAAAAATTCTTCATAAACAACCTAAATGCCCACCAATCCAGGAATGGATTAACAAACTATGGTATATGTACACTATGGAATACTATTCAGCCATTAAAAAAATGGAGACTTTACAGCCTTTGTATTAACCTGGATAATGACATTTTTATACAGAGGCATATATTCCCCATCAGGGAGAGACACTATGGTGATCTCATCAGTAGTTATTATGTGTAGAATACTATAGCTATAGAGTATGATGGCCACAAATGAACAGGTGATTGAACTTATTTTAAAAAGACTTTGGGTAGAAGGCTGAGATGATGGACTAGAAGCAGCCCACAAATGCTGTTTTCAATGAGAGCCTCAAAGTTGTAGGTAGATACCTGCTTACCGATGAACTCTTTTGGAGATAGCATCTTAGATTATCAGAGAAGTGATGTGATGTACTCAGAGTGAAGTAGACAGACAGGGGGAGATATACTCACCCAACTGGAAAGTACCTTGGGGAGACCCCTCCACCTGGGGAAGAGATAAAGGAGAGACCACCCAGGGTCCTATGCTCTCCATGCAGACACCATGACTTGAGCTGCGAGGGGCCTCTCGCCACCATATGGGAGTCTGTTCCAATCTGGGAAATACTTGGAGACTGTGTGGTGAAGTGGTATCAGAGAGCAGGCTCAGCAGAGACCTGCTGGCCTCAGTTACCAAGTTGCTACAGCTTTATCCATTCTGTGCTTTGGGTTCACTGGTCTGCATAGGAATCAGCTTCTTTGCAACTGCCCCCACACGGCCCCTTGCCAGGCTAGAGTGTGAGCATGGAGAGCAGATGCTCTGACACACTTATGACTGAGAGGCAAGTGCACCCCACCAGAATATGAACAAAGAAGATGCCAATGCCACTTGAAAGGTCTCAAGTGAGACATATGTGAGGAGACAGGCTTACCCATCTAGCAGCCCAGCCTCTATGGCCCACACACTGACCAGCAGAACAAGTGCCCCAGCCATGTGTACTGAGGCAAGGTCCACGCCCCCGCAGACCTGCATGACAACATGCCCACAGTTAAGTCTCCACCACAAAGCCAAAGGCACCCCCTGCTTCATACCATCATCTCACCTAAATGTGGGCGGAACAAACACCCAATCCCCTGAGCACCTTCAGGCACTGACATCAGAGAGGGCAGAGCCAGGCAGAAGAATCTTCCATACTCCACTACATCTGCCTCTGTGGAGAGAGATTCACCCAGCTTTCTGCCTGAATCTTTAACAGTGTCCTAGCAACCAACTCACCAACCCACATGAAGGCTCCCCAGCATCAGCTTCTACTATAACAGCCACAGGAGAATGGGACAACATGGATCAGATATATTACAAGATCTCGGTGCATCTGTTCATCTCCTAAAGAATCAATCTTTTGGAATAGGATACAAAAGTACCATCTAAGAACATTTCTCTCCTCACTAAATTGCAGAGTTTCCAGCAAAGGAGAAAAGAAAAGGACCACTGAAAACCTGTCTACCCTGAACCAAGACGAGAGATTTCTGATGAGAAGTAATGA
Source organism: Perodicticus potto (assembly GCA_963574655.1). Classification (NCBI taxonomy): domain Eukaryota; kingdom Metazoa; phylum Chordata; class Mammalia; order Primates; family Lorisidae; genus Perodicticus; species Perodicticus potto. The sequence goes on from CAUYRH010056083.1 coordinate 10,612, forward strand.
GCAAAAGTACTCTGGTAACATGAAAAGACAAAGCAGTTCCACACCCCTAAGCAATCATAATAGATCTACAGCAGTGGACTCCATCTAAAAGGAAATTGTTAAAATGTCAAAAATGGAATATAAAATATGAATGGAAATTAAAATAAATGATATTGAAGAAAAAGTTGAAAGCTAACACAAGAAGCTAAAAAAATCTCAAAGCAAGAATAAGAAAAATAAAAAGTTACTATAAGTAACAGATGGCATAGAAAAAGATGTAACAGAAATTCAATAAA
>CAUYRH010056086.1:0-25160 GCA_963574655.1 Perodicticus potto
CGGGCGCCTGTAGTCCCAGCTACTTGGGAGGCGGAGGCAGGAGACTCGCTTGAGCCCAGGAATTGGAGGTTGCTGTGAGCTGTGATGCCACGGCAGTCTATCCAGGGTGACAGCTTGAGGCTCTGTCTCAAAAAAAAAAAAGAAATGAGCATAATTGTGATGGATGGGTTAGTTCAATGTAAACATTTCACATTGCATATCAAAGCAGCACCCTGAACCCCATAAACGCATCAATGTACAAAGTTATGATTTAATAAAAAATAATTTTAAAAAAATGTGTGTGAGGATGTCGAGAAGTTGGAACCCTCCTGTTTTTTGAAGTGATAGAAATATTCCAGAATTCATGATCATGGTGCCACAGTCACGTGAATATACTAAGCACGTTGAATTGAACCATTTACAAAATACAGATTCTATTAGTCAGGATTGGTTAACTACTATAATAAGTGAACCAAATTTCTAAACCTTTCTTATAACCCCCCAAACTTCTATAGGAGGTGAGAGAGGAAGAGCTCAATTCTGACAAGGGAAATTTTAGCAATAGAAATAGCATGGGGCGGCACCTGTGGCTCAAAGGAGTAGGCACCGGCCCCATATGCCGGAGGTGGTAGGTTCAAACCCAGCCCCAGCCAAAAAGCGCAAAAAGAAAAAAAAGAAAGAAAGAAAGAAAAGAAATAGCATGTAAGTCAGACCGCAAAGAAACAACGGTTGATAGAATATTCATTTACAAAGCAGCCATATCTGCTCTGTAAAGGTGCAGAATGCCAGGCCTGCATTTCTAATCCTCCGTTTGCATAGTTGCATTCTACCTTGGAGAGATGGAGATGATTTCCTCAGGGCCACGGAGCTAGAGAGTGGCAGGGAGAGAGCAGGATTGGCTGGGAGGAGTAGGGGTTTGAGTAGTCTACGCTGAAGGAAGAACAGGTGCAAGGGCCCAGGGGTAGAAATCAGCTGAATATGGATAGGAACCAGCAAGGCAGCCAAATGATGGGTCATTCACCCAGTTAGTGTTTGAAACTGGAGATCAGATAGTCGGGCGATGTGGCGGGCGCCTGTAGTCCCAGCTCCTCGGGAGGCTGAGGCAAGAGAATCGCCTAAGCCCAGGAGTTGGAGGTTGCTGTGAGCTGTGTGATGCCACGGCACTCTACCAAGGGCAATAAAGTGAGACTCTGTCTCTACCAAAAAAAAGAAAAGAAAAAAGAAACTGGAGATCGGTCTGAAAAGGTAGGCAGGAGTCAAATTATGAAGCAGTACCCTGGATTCTTCAAAGAGCTGGAGCTTTTGAAGCCAGAACAGATCTGTGCTTTAGTGAAAGGACTCTGACAACAAAAAGGATGAGTTGCAACCACAGAGCCTAAAGTCAAGGTGACTGGTGAAGAGTCTGGGAAAGAAGGTCTGCGCTTCAGCTGTGGTTGCAGGACTAGACAAGGAGCAAAGGAGGAGGAAGCTAATAAAACCACTATTTCAAATTGGTAAACACTTAAAATGCTTTCACCAGTTTGAAATAGTGGTTTTAAGGTAAACACTTAAAATGCTTTCCATTGATACTTGGCATTTTGAATAAGGCAAAACTGTTCTTCATTAACAGAGTTATGTCGATCTAATCAGCCTGAGTACCGAAGTATGGAAATGCTATTTTGTCCAAATCTACTAGCTACCTTTGCTGTGCAATCTCCTACCTTGCTTAATAGTTTTATGGCTAACAGATCAAGGGGCAGCTTTCGATTAGCCAGCTGGTAGCACAGTCCAAGAATATTAATCTCTTTTTATTTTATTTTATTTTATTTATTTTTTCCCCTCAGAGAGAGCCTCAAGCCATCGCCCTGGGTAGAGTGCCGTGGCATCACAACTCACAGCAACCTCCAACTCCTAGGCTCAAGCGATTCTCCTGCCTCTGCATCCCAAGTAGCTGGGACCACAGGCACCTGCCACAGCGCCCGGCTATTTTTTGGTTGTAGCCATCATTGTTGTTTGGCAGGCCTGGGATGGGTTTGAACCCGCCAGCTCAGGTATATGTGACAGGCACCTTAGCCGCTTGCGCCACAGGCGCCGAGCCTATTAATCTCCTTTTCCTTGTTCCAGTCCCCCAAGGGTAATAAAGAGAAGGTGGAAAGTGTACTGAAGATATGAACCATTGAGCAGATTCCAGGAGATGAACTTGTTCTCCTCTGTGCCCAGCATCACAAAGATTTCAGACCACCATCAGGATGGGGTAGTGATTAAATACGAGGCCTAAGATCAAATCCCAGCTCTGTCCCTATTAGCTGGGTAGCCTTGGCTTTGGCTTACTTACCTACCCTCCTAGAAAATAGACATAATGGTAGCAACATCTTCGTAGTATTGTTGGGAGGCTTAGATCAGTCAAAACATGCAAGAAAGTCTAGAAAACTTCCCCAGAACTATTTGAAACTCTTTGTTTTGGGATTTTCCTTCCTTTCTCCTTTTAAAAATACAATCTGCAATCAATATTTTGGTAGCAGTACTTTCCAATCACTCTTAAAATAATTTAATTCTCAAAAATTGTGTCTGAGGTCAGCTCATACTATGAGAGCTGTTTTCAAAAGCTACAGTGCAATCTATGCTAATGACTTAGATGTTTTAAGGGTCTGTGTTTAATTACAGGGAAAGGAGCTGAAACTTTGTGGGGAAAGGAGAGGGCCTTTTCAAAGAGGTAAAGCTGAGCCAGAGGATAAAAAATAATGTGGTTTTGTTTTCCTGTTCTCTCTCTCTTTCTGTCAATTTCTTTCCTTTTCTTTCTTTTAACCACATTCTTCTTGCTGTGTCACACAGATGCCAAAATTTCTAAGTGTCAGTATTTGATTTCCATCTCCCCCAGAGTGACTTATTTGATTGATCCATCAGACCCTAAGGGTGTATTGAGCCTGAGCCCTGTAGGAACAGCAAGGCTTCCTGTTATCATAGAGCTTATAATTGATTGGCAGGACAAGAACAGCGTGTGAAATGGCAATATTATTACATATAAGCTATAAGCAGAGCAATTCTCTAGCAGACCCAAATGACTGAGCATCTGAGGATTCACTGGTTGCACCCGCAGTGGTCGAGGGGTCTGTCCTGTGACTTGGGAGAAAAAAATTCCATGGTAGAAAGCTAACATCCAATATCTGGGCACAGCAAAGCCATGCAACAAACAGAGGAGGAAGCAGACCCCTGCGAGGCTCAGCTTACCTTTGAAGCGTGCTGACCTTGACCTACTCTGAGCTTCATTCTGAGTTTCTCTCTGGTGATTGGTTCTTATCACTCCCGGCTTCAAGTGATGATGTTCCATGCTTTCATTTTCTATCTACCCACCTCTTAAAAATGAGATTAAAAAAAAATACATGCCCTCAGAGAAACCCAAAGAAAAAATAAATAGGTGAAAGTAAGAGCCATTATTTTTCAGATCTAGCACAGCTGGTTACTCAGAGTAATCCATGCATCAGTGAAAGACCAATTAGAACTATTAGCAAGTTGTTAGCACTCCCTTTAAACTCCCTGGTCTGATTTAGCCTCCACCCATTCAGAAGGAGCTGTGTGTCACTAGAAGTGGCATCATCATCATTAAAATGTATAAACATCTTCAATTCACTACTGCTCGTTGGATATTTTACCTATGTGTGTATTGTGGAACTCCACAAAGAATTTTTTTTTTTCTGAGACAGAGTCACACTTTCTTGTCTCCAGTAGAGTGCAATGGTGTCATGGCTCACAGCAACCTCAAACTCTTGGGCTCAAGTGATCCTCTTGCCTCCGCCTCCTGAGTAGCTGGGACTACAGGTACCGCTACAACACCCAGCTAGTTTTAGAAACAAGGTCTCCCTCTTGCACAGGCTGGTCTCGAACTCCTGAGCTCAGGCAATCCACCCACTTGGCCTCCCAGAGTGCTACAATTACAGGCATGAGTCACTGAGCCCCGTCCCCCCAAAGATTTAAACATGCTAACACATGCATACACACACACACACACACACGTTATTCAGTCTCAAGCCTTTAGCTACTGATCTTTACCACAGAGCTAACATAAGAGACGTGGAAGAATCCCCAACAATGTAAAGCTTTAAAATTTCAGGAAGGAGGAAGACTCTGGATAGGTGAAAAGTTAAGAAACTCAAAGGCTGGGGTAGACCTCCCTTTTGGAGTTAGGGTTTGAGCCTGCCCTTGAAGGATGAGTTAAACTGAAGCAGAAAAGCAGAGGTGATTGAAGAGAAAACATAATTATTATTAATGGTAAGAGTGTGGGCTCTGACATCAGACCAGTGAGAATCAACAACTTGACCTCGCACTAATGACTTCACCCTCTATGCCTCGGTTTCCACATCTGCATGGGAATGGTGATAATATTAGGATGTCAGGAGGGTGAAGTGAGTTAGTTCACACTTGTTATAAATTACATGATGCCATGTGTGACATGCAGCAGACAATTAATGTTAGTGCCACTGCATGGAGGAAATACAAAGAAAGAACATTTAAGAGTAGTATTTATCTTAGAATCACTTATTTTTGAACATTCCTGCCATAGCTGCTTTTAACTTGATGATTCGGAAAAATTAACAGTATCAGAAAACCTTTAAAAAATAAACTATATCAGGCTTAGTGCCTGTCGCACAGTGGTTACAGCGCCAGCCACATACACCAAGGATGGAGGGTTCAAACCCAGCCGGGTCATCTAAAAACAACAATGACAACTCCAACAAAAATTAGCCTGGCGTTGTGGCAGGAGCCTGTGGTCCCAGCTGCTTGGGAGGCTGAGGCAAGAGAATCGCTTAAGCCCAAGAGTTTGAGGTTGCTGTGAGCTGTGATGCCATGGCACTCTACCAAGGGCAATATGGTGAGACTCTGTCTCAACAACAACGACAACAAAAAACCACATCAAATTAATTCATTTAGTTTGATGTGATAAGTTATATGAGGGTAGTATATTACTTTTACTTACCTTTTAAAAATTAACCTACCTTTTCCATGGTCTCTCCCCCCTTTTTAAATCAATAGTAAAGGGAAACTGTATGTCTTATTCTGCTTAAACAGCTAGAACAAAATATCATGGGCTGGGTGACTTAAACAACAGATATTTATTTCTCATAATTCTGGAGTCTGGAAGTCCAAGACCATAATGTTGGTGTGGTCAGGTTCTTGGTGGGAACCTGGCTTAGATGGCTGCCTCTTTGTTGTGTTCCCAGAGGGTGCAGGGGGAGATAATCTCTTTGGCTTTAAAAAAATTTTTTAGATTAATATGAGGGTACGTGTAATTACCTTACATAGTTTGCATTTATAAGAGTTCTTATAAGGGCACTAATTCCATCATGGGGACCCACCCTCAAGTCTTTATCTAAATCTGGTTACCTTCCAAAGGTTGTATTTCCAAATACCATCACACTGGTGATTAGGGCTCTAGGCTTCAATAAATGAATTTGAAGGGTCAGGAGAAGACATGAATACTATATTTAAAAGAAAAGTAAGAAACAAAAAATTCAAATTGACGTGTAATGAACCATTGACCAAGTATTTATAAGCTAAAGCTTTAGCAATATGATAAAATTTATGATAATAGTGATATCTTTGAAAGTTAAAAATATAACTTTTATGGGTGGAAAGAATATCTTTCTTAAAAAATTATACTTAAGGGCGGCGCCTCTGGCTCACTGAGTAGGGCGCTGGCCCCATATACCGAGGGTGGCAGGTTCAAACCCGGCCCCGGCCAAACTGCAACAAAAAAATAGCTGGGCCTTGTGGCGGGCACCTGTAATCCCAGCTGCTAGGGAAGCTGAAGCAAGAGAATTGCCTAAGCTTAGGAATCGGAGGTTCCTGTGAGCTGTGATGCCATGGCACTCTACCGAGTGCTACAAAGTAAGACTCTGTCTCAAAAAAAAAAAAAAAAAAAAAAGGCCAGTCGTTGCGGTGGGCGCCTGTGGTCCCGGCTACTTGGGAGGCAGAGGCAGGAGACTGGCTTGAGCCCAGGAGTTGGAGGTTGCTGTGAGCTGTGATGCCACAGCGCTCTACCCAGGGCGACAGCTTGAAGCTCTGTCTCAAAAAAAAAAAAATTATACTTAGGAGTGTTTAAAGATAAGGAATTCAGAAATTCTCATGGTACGAAAGGCAAAGAGGTGATGAGACCAAGAAAAGATTATATTTTATCTTCTTTTATATAAGTATGCTTATAGTCATCTTAATAATTATGAATAGCTAGAGACGCTCATTCTGTAGTAAAATGTCTAATAGATTTAGGTTGTGCAGGTTGTGCTTAGCAAGCAGATTTGCAGTCACTCTTGCTGCCTGGTCAGTGCACACATGGACGCCTCAAGTGCCTCTTTAGCACCTTGCTGGCCAACCTGTCTCCACTATCCCCTCCCACTGCGCTCTTCCCAACTTCCCTCCCTTCTGCAGAAGTTCCCAGTCCCACTGCCCCTGCTATGGACAGGTACAAGAAAGCATGAGTTGGTGGTGAAGTTTCCATCTCCATCAATTTCACATTTGTGTGGGAGGGGAAGAGAGGTGTCCCAGGTGACATAAGGAACACATTTTCACATTAGATCCATGTTTATCAAAGTAGTTAATTCCTACAGAAATTCTAGCAGTCATGAGAAGGTTTCCTGAAGACCAAATGGGGTTTGAGTTTCCTGACCTTCATTTACATGAGCCCTTCCAAGGGGATTCTGTACTTTTGTCTTTTTTTAATCTTGGAAGTGGCTCTCCATATTATAAGAGCTTCAAGCCGTACAAAATCAAGCCAAAATCTGCTGGCTGTGGTCAGCATAGTCATTTAATTATGGGATTCTTTTCATGGGCTTTTGAAGGCTCTGCTGAGAACCTCGCTACCATATAAAATGTTGCTTCTAAGAAATAGCTTCTACTGAGAAACAAACACCACTTACTGACCATGTACCTACGATGTGTTCTTGAACATGGTAAATTATCTGGTCTCTAAGTAGGGTACATAATAAACTTTTGATGATTGAATGGTGATGAAATAAATGAAGGGAAAATGGAATTAAAACACTTACTGAGTACTTCTCTTTGGATGGTGGAAACAGGATGATTTTTATTTTCTTCATACTTAATTGAGTTTTTCAAATTTTGAGAATTTCAACAATGAACCTCCATTAATTTGAATAATTTAAAACTGGTTTTAAAAGTTCGTAGTATGTATCTTCTTTTATCTACACGTGTATGAAGTGCTTGTTTTGTGGCTTTCTGTTAGTTCTGGGGATATATAATTTAAAAAGGCTTACATAGAAAAAAATCTACAATGCCAGCCAGTGCCTGAGCCCTAAAAGAATTGAACACAATCCAGGTCAACAACAGGGTGGACTATGTAAACAAGGGGAGAAGCAAGGAGGGAGAGAACAGCTTGTTGTCCTCAAAGAACCTTTTATGTAGATAAAGATATACACACACATCTTAGTTATGCATTTATTCATTTTATCACAGGTGACAGTTTCAGTGACCTAAAAACCCCAGGGAAGGTTCAATTACATTTGATAAATCCAGCAGCTGAGTTTCCCCCACTCCTGACTTTCAGAAGGAATGATGAGAATATAAAGAATATATATATTCTTTTTGAGACATAGTCTCATTCTGTTGTCCTGGGGGTAGAGTGCTATGGCATAGTTACAGCTCACAACCACCTCAGTCTCTTGGGCTCAAGAGCTCCTCTTGCCTCAGCCTTCCAAGTAGCTGGGACCACAGGGACCCAACACAATGCTCAGCTAACTTTTCCCCTATTTTTATTTATTTTTTTATTAGTAGAGACTGGGTCTCACTCTTGCTCAGGCTGAGCTCAAGCAAACCACCTGCCTCAGCCTCCCAGAGTGTTAGGATTACAGACAGGTGTGAGCCACTGTGCTCAGCTATAATATATACATGAAATAATAGTGTCTATTTATTGAGTTCTTACCATGTGCCAGGCACAATGCAAAGTGTTTTACATGCACTTCCATCTTGTTTTATTTTCCTTTTACTTTCACAATAAGCTTATGAGGCAGGGACTATTATTATCAATCCTATTTTATAGATGAGGAAAGAAAGAAGAAATTATGGGTGGTGTCTGTGGCTCAGTGAGTAGGGCGCCAGCCCCATATACCTAGTGTGGCAGGTTCAAACACAAACATATACCTAGTGTGGCAGGTTCAAACACAGCCCCAGCCAAACTGCAACAAAAAAATAGCCGGGCGTTGGGGTGGGTGCCTGTGGTCCCAGCTACTTGGGAGGCTGAGGCAAGAGAATCACCTAAGCCCAGGAGTTGGAGGTTGCTGTGAGTTGTGATACCACAGCACTCTACCAAGGGCGACAAAGTGAGACTCTGGCTCTAAAAAAAAAAAAAAAAAGAAGAAGAAGAAAGAAATTAGACAAGCTAGGACCAAGGACTAGCTAATGTGGGAGGATTGCAAGACCAGCCTGGGCAACATGTCAGACCCTTGCCTCTACAAGAAAATTAAGTAAATAAAAAAAAAATTTATTTTTAGCTGGGTGTGGCATGTGCCTGTCAGGTCCCAGCTACTCAGGAGGCTGAGCCAAGAGGATCACTTGAGCCCAGGAGTTAAAGGTTACAGTAAGCTATGATTGTGCCACTGAATTCCAACCTGGAACAGAGTGATGAGGCTCTCTTACAAAAAAAAATTTTTTTTAAACAAAAGAAATTTAGGTCAGGTGTGGTGGCTCACACCTGTAATCCTAGCACTTTGGGAGGCTGAGGCAGGTGGATTGCCTGAGCTCACAGGTTGGACACCAACCTGAGCCAGAGTGATACCTCCTCTAAAAGAAACAGCCAGTAGTTATGGCCGGAGCCTGTAGTCCCAGCTACTCAGGAGGCTGAGGCAAGAGAATCGTTTTAGCTCAAGAGTTTGAGATTGCTAGGACGTGAGCTAGGACCCCAAGGCACTCTACCAAGGGCAATAAAGTGAGACTCTGTCTCAAAAAAAAAATTTTTTTTTTTAATTAAAAATAAAAGTCACCTATGGGATGGGGGCTAACTGCTAGTGATTGAAATCCCAATTTGTCTACCCTCTCCTAACTACTCCTTTCCAAAAGGTTAAACTACAGAAATTCATTTCTAAAGAGAAAATGAATTAGAATATGGATTTTTTAAGAAAAACAGAACATAAGTTGAGTTTCCCAGCTTCTGGAGAGATTAAGACCCGGAGGATCCCTGGAGCCCAGAAGTTTGAGGACAGCCCGGACAACATAGAAGAACCTATTCCTAAAATAAATAAGTACAAAATAAACTACAAATTTAAAAATTGGATACTAGACTTTTGCAGTGAAAAAGGGATGGAAAAAGGGAAAACCACCTTTCAAAAAAGACTGATTTCCTAGACACTAATGGGTGATTACTACCTCATTTCATTAAACTAAATCACAAATTTGCTTTTCAATTGTCTCATCACTGTCACAGCTCTGTTGAGTCCTTTTCCGTTTTCCAACTTCGTGTGGGAAATCATTCGGTTTGTATATAATCCGCAAAGCCCGGGAAGAATCTTTTGCCTCTACTGTTTTCTCGGGTGTTCTCACTCTGGGGGCCTGACATTCCTCGCGTGTCTAAGGCAATGAAGGAGCAGTGAAGCGCGGGGAAACCGCACAAAAGACATCCAAAGGCTATCAGCGTAGAAAAATCAATGAGGTGCCAACACCAAACACCCAACATGCCCGGGAAGAGGAGAAAAATTCCCTCTCCTGCAGGGTGGGAAACTGTTTGCCTTCGGTTCCCAAAGTAGAAGACAGCTGCGGTGGTGGACGGCTATCTTTCTGGACCACCGACCACCCGGGACGCACCCAGCAGGCACAGCCTCAGCCCTGCGGCCCTAGGAGAGGCCGGAGGGTGGGGAGCGGAGAGCAGCGGCGAGAGGTCTCCGCCGGCAGCCGGATCTCGTCCTTCCACCCGGTGCTGCCTCCACAGAATCGCTGCTGCTTTCATTGATCTTGCAGGCACCATGGCTCCGCGGGGTGGACGCGGTTCGGTGGCGGGGTATGGCTGTGCCCACCCGTCCTGCCCGACCTGGGAGAGGAGGACCGCGAGGTGGGCCGAGGATGCCCGGCCTTCCCTCCGGCTGCTTGCAGCCGGCACCTTCCCGCAGCTGGGTCCGGGGACCGGCGCGGATCTCCCGCAGACCTGGGCCCACCCGGCCACTAGAGCAACCCTGTAGATCCCACGCCACTGCCAGAGTGACAGGCCCGGGAAGGCCGGAGGGGACGCAGCTTTCCCGCCAGGGTCTTCCCTCCTGCTGGCCTGCCGCGCTGGGTGCGCGCGTGCACACACATGCGGACACACACACGCAGGCACGCAGACACGCCCTCTCGCTCCCCTCCCTGCCGCGGGAGCAGCCCCCAGCCCACCGGCGGGGCCCGGCCCACCCCTCCCTCGCTCCCTCCGCCCCTCCCTGCCGCACCGCGCCCCGGCGGCTTCCGCAGGCCCCTCCCTCGGGGAGGGGAGCGCTGCAAGCGCGGGAGCCGGGCGCAGGGAGGGACCGCGGTGGGGGAGTGTCTGGCTGCCCCCGCCCCTCGAGTGAGTGACTGGGCGAGGAGGTGCCCTCCCTCCCGCCTTCCCAGTCCCCTCCCTCCCTCGCTCGCTCCCCGCCAGCTCCAGCTCGCTCCCTGCCCACTCCCTGGGGGACGCTCCGTGCCGCGGCCGCCGCGGCCGCCGCTTCTTTCACACTTTAGTTGGGAGCTGCGTGCCGCGCTCAGTTGCTGGAGAGCTGGCCGTGCGCCGCCGCGTCCCGCACACTCGCAGGCCAGCCCGGCTTCGGGGTTTTCGGCTTTCACTCCAAGCAGCGGGGCGGAGGGGAAGCTCCCGACACACTGTGGGCAGGAGGAGGAAGAAGAGGAGGAGGGAGGAAGGAAAAAGGCGAGCAGCAAAGGGACGGGGGGCGGGAGGCTTGCCACCTTCAGCCCCCCCGCGAGCGCCCTAGGTAAGCGTGAGCCATCTCCAGCTGTAGGGCGGGGGGCGTTGGCGGCGCAGCCCTCTCGGCTCGGCTTCCCCGGCATCCCCGGGTGGGCACCAAGGGAGGCCTGCGGGGTGTCTGCCGCGCGGAAGGGATGGGAGCCGCGGTCCTGGCGCTGCGGGCGCGGGGCCCGGGCCGGGGCTGCTGCTGGTGCGGGGCGGGTGAGGCTGCTGCCAGGGACGGAAGCTGGGGTGGGGAGCTGCAGGGGGCGTCTGCTGGCCGGGGTGGAGGGGCTAGGATGCGGTTGGGGCTGCTGACGACTTTCGTCACGCTGAGGCCTGGGTGGCTGGTGTTAGACACCCCTCCCTTCCCACCCACACCCCCGCCGCCCTCAGCCTTCCTGCTGTGCTCTAGCTTTGCCTGTAGCCAGCGTACTTTGCAGCCAGAGCTTGAAAGAAATAAACAAAATTTAGAATCCTTTGCGAAGTCTCCAAGTCCCCTCTCCTGCTCCGCCCGATAGTTGTTTGTGTGCGTGGTGTGATCCTTGGGATTTCTGAAGTTTTGACCTTTTGGGGTGGCTTGTTTCATTGCGCGTTTGCCCATCTTGGTGTATTCGTGTCCCCGCGAGGCGGCCGAAGGGTGCTTGGTTATTGTACGCGGAACGAATTTCACTCCCGGCTGCAGGCAGTTCGCGAAGTGCCGCCGCGGCTGCCTTTGGTCTGCTGGTTAATGTCCTTCCCATCATCCACCCTGCCCCCTCCCTCTACGGAGGTTTTTTTTTTTTTTTCTTTTCCCTTCCACTTACTATTCGTATGTGAGGAGTCCTGGGCTGAAGGGCTCTCATCGCCCATTCATTTCTCTTCCAAAGCTCTGAATGGCTCAGGCATGTTCGTAAGATTTGGGGTGGCTTTCTTTGCTCCAAGAGTTGTTTGGCCAAAGATAAAAATATACACACACAAACCCGCATCCAGTCTCAGATGGGAAGCACAGTTTGAAAGAGAAGTAATTTGTTTCCAATAGGAAGTTGACGACCTATGCGATATACTTCATCGTCTGTGGCTTAGAGAAATTGTTTTAAAATAGACAGTGCTTATGTTATGTGTGATTGGAAGATAGACAGCCATAAGTTCGGTTATTGGAGCAACTCTGAAAGTGATACACGCTGGCCACCCGGAGCCTCAGTACAGACTCGGTACTGTGACTCAGATGTGGGGAGGGGGGCCGCACACCACAGAGTCCATGTAGTAGTTTTTTTTTTTTTTTTTTTTTGAGACTTTGGGGAAATTGACAAGTTCATTACACAGACAGATGTAATAAACACTTCCCTATTCAAGGGCTCACCTTCTACCTAATGAGAATAACTTCAGTGTGGTAGAATTTGGATGTACCAGGATAGAAGCAAACGTGGGTGGAGTGGACCAGGCCTACTTGAGCTCTGTTACAAGAAGGGGGCAATGTTTCTGGAGGGTCTGTTAAGGTCAAGATGCTGAATTTCGGGTTCTCCCCATTTTCATACATCTAGAGGTGGGCTATAGGATCACCAGAACATGTTCTGTGTTGGTTGTTTTGAAATGCAGTTGTTGGACATGGAAATTCATTTGGACTGGATCACCTATTTTTGTTTTGCTACTTATAAAGTAGGAAGTGAGAACGATGGGACGACAGAGTATATTTCTAGGTGTTAAACCAATACTGGACTGGCCTTCACAGATCACAGATGCTTCCTTGAAATATGATGTCCCTTAATGTTTCCTGCTGTGCCAACCTAGCTCTGAGAACAGCCTTACAGGGCCACAAGGGAAGCAGCAAAGGCAATTGTGCTCAGCCCTGGGATGGATAAGCTGCCTGAGGGAGCAGGTGCTTTTCTTGTCTAGCATTATCTGATTTGGGACATATTTCCCAAGAAAAATGGCCTTGGGCGGGAGAGAGGTCTCACATCCTCCAGTGTTAAAAGTTTATCCTAGAAGGACCCAGACGTTCTAGCTTCTAGCTTCGGCTGACTCAGTTTCACTCTGAGTTATAAGAGGTGATAATTTTCTTTTGTTGGCTAATTTATCCCTTCCCAGCCCGTACCACTTTATCATTTATCTTGGATTTTGGGGAATTAGTAGGCCACTAACTGCAATGGTTTGATCTTCTTGAAGAATCACAAGGTATAAATACTGTTTGTTATGACACTAACCAAGGAGGAAGGTGGTTTGAACCATTGTGAGTGTCATTTCCAGGTTGATGGTGCCTCAGCCCTGTGTTGGATTTGTGACCAGGCAAGCTTTGAGTGTCATATCCTGAGTGACACTGTGCAGCCCCCTTCTATCAGATATTTTTTGTTCAAAGAAGGAGAAAGGAAGGCTGGGAGAGGGAGTGTCATGACACGTCCCAGTAGGGCAAGATAGGGCAGGGGACACCTTCCCAGAAGGTTACGGTGTGGGTTAAGTATCACCAGCCTCATGTAAACTCATCAGTATAACTCGTAGCCATATAAGGCACCTTCAGTGGCTTCCACACTTGAGTACACAGGTCATGAGGTTCTGGGTCCTTCCAAGTTTCCTTCGAGCCCTGTTTGAAGAGTGGCCTTAAGGAGATAACTTGATACTAATTTTGGAGGAAGACTAGAAGAATGCCAGTTAACAGAGAAACTGGGTAAACCTCACTGTCTTAGGATACTTTGTTTTTCTCTAGCCTTTAGGAACCAAATATAAGGGGGGATTGCTTTGTGCGTCGTGTGTGTTTTCTTTCTTGCCTTTTTGCAGACATCTCAGAGTGTGGGCACTGCTTATTTTGGGTGGTTTCAACTGTTTAATTCTGGACCTTCTCATGGGTGGAATGAAATCCAAACTCATCAGAGAGTTTCTAGGGATAGTATGTTCGTGTGGGTAGACTGGAGCCCTCTAGTAGGCTCTCCCGAGCAGACCGTGCTGATTGTCAGTCAGAAGTGAAGGTATAGTTGGGTCTGAGCCTGCCATGCAGATTTACATGGAAGTAATTTATATGCAAAAGTTGATTTGCCTCCAACTTTTAAGAATTATGTAAGTCAACTTATATATGTAGTAAATAGGAATTCACCCAGAGATATTAGATGGATCGGTCTTAGTTTCATAAAAATATGTATCTCTTAAAAATACTATATTGGAAATGGATATAGTGCAACCTCCCTCCTAGGTGAGGGGAAGATTGCAGGATATGATCCAGGTGGAAGGACCCAACACATTGTACATGGTGGGTATTCAAATGTTCCACTGACCTGTTTTTGCTCAGCTTACTCTGTAAAGATACTTTTATTTTACTAAATATGTCTTTGGCCAATAAGTGCATGCATTTTTGTCCATTTCATGCATGGCCTGTCCTTCCTTAATCCTCAATTTTAGAAGTCTCCTAGCATGGTGGGAATAAAAGTTATGCTTTATTAAGTTCTTGGTAAGATAAAATACAAAAGGCAGATTGCAATAGACTGTTGTAAAGTATGGCTTAGAAAACTGTGAAAACAGGATTAGGGCTTGTGTGCAGGAAGAATTGCGACAGTGAAACTATATTTTAAAAAATGGTGATGGTTTTGACTTTCAGAGATCATAATTTAAGAGCTTATCTGAAGCGGCATGTAAATTATACATATACATATTTTAAAGTAGGCAATCATTTCACTTGACTGTCTCAGTCCTGAAGTTTGATTTTATAAGTTCTAGTTGCAACAAGAAACAACATGACATGCTGTGATTATGCAATTGTGACAAGAGTGGTTGGATGTAAGCTGGGCTAAGCATAGAAATGATCACGCAACAGCATCTGCAGGTGCTGGGAGTGAAGTTCCTTCACTTTTGTATTAACTGTGTTTCTGGAAAATGTATTTCCCAGGTTGTAGGCTAGTTACCTAATGTAACGATTGCTTTCTCTCTGCACTTCTGAAAAGAGATGCAACTTCTCCAATCTAAAATGGACACTGAGAAGATTAACTGACCGAGCTGCTGGAAGGTTGGGCTGTCCAGGTCATCTCAGCAACCCCCATAGCAGCCAACACTTTACCTTGCACTTGGACGTCACTCCATGAGTGATTCAATTGAATGGAATTTACCTCATTTGTTAAGATCTGTAATGTGTCAAAGAGGAGACTAAAGCTTTAACAAATCTGTGTGATAGTTTA
This sequence comes from Perodicticus potto, assembly GCA_963574655.1. Classification (NCBI taxonomy): domain Eukaryota; kingdom Metazoa; phylum Chordata; class Mammalia; order Primates; family Lorisidae; genus Perodicticus; species Perodicticus potto. The sequence goes on from CAUYRH010056086.1 coordinate 15,004, forward strand.
TGACGAGCTCTGTATTATGCCTCCTGTAGAATGTTAGAACATATTTGACAGGAAAATAAATGTCAAGGATACCAAGCCTGGTATCCTCTCTAGTTAGAAGCATCTTGATTTGGAATATGTGTAATTTCTTTTCTTTTTAAAAAAATTTCAGATTAGTACAAGGGTACATATGTTTAGGCAACACTGTTTGCATATGTTTGTTAAGTAAAGTCAAGTTATAGTGGAGCCCTTCACCCAGGAGGTGTGCCATACACCCCTACATTGAGCTTACCACACCTGCTTCCCCTTAACGCTCTTCCCTTCTTGAATTTAAATATGTTTTTCTCTCCTGTGGGACTGCAGTTGTTCATCTACTAGTGCTGAGTACATTGGATGCTGGCTTTTCCAAGTTTGTGATACTTTACTAAGGGGGATGTTCTCCAAATCCTTCCAGGTAAATACAAAAGATGTAAATGTGATTCCTATATTTGACAGCTGTTTTCTTCCCTTATGATTGTAGCTGTGGTCTTCACTTTATTTGCCTGAGGGGCTCAGTGAATAACAGTGCCTCATATTTAGAGAGCGCTTTGTGGTTTTAAGAGTCCTTTCCTGTACCCTGTTTAATCTGACATTTGGCTCCAGCCATAGCAATCAGGATTTTTCATACTGGAATCCCCTCCAGAATGTGCCTGGATCAAGGACTGGTAGAGAGGTCTTGGGAAGCTCAGGAAGCCTCTCCTCAATTCATTGCTCCTATCTCTACGATAACTTTCAAAAAGGGAAGTTGAGGCCTATCAGTTCTCTGAGCTCACTCAGGCTCCCAGCGCCTTGTGGCTCTTCCCCAAACCTATTCTCTCTCTCTGGCTGGCTTTTCCCTCTTTGTTCACCTTTGCCAAATATCTCTTCACCTTCCTATTCTTTCTGAAGAATTTTCATGTTTTTCTGTCCTACAGATTTTTATCCATAGGCCCTCCTGCTTCTTATCCCACCATCTTACATTTGCCTGTTAAGACTTCAGGTTTATGTGTCTGCATGAGCATTTCAGGTATATTTAACCATTTCTCCAGATCCATTCTCTCTCTGACTTTTCCCTCCCGTATGCCCAACACTTAAGCGTCCTGCTTCCAGCCCAGCAGCTTCCTTCTGCCCTCGGGGCCCCTCTGCTGTCCTACTTTGCCCTCTTCTGTTGTCCTGCTCCGCCCCACTTGCCTTCCTTCTTCCTTCCACCCACTTCTCCCCCGTCAAGCCTTCAGATCTTCCAGCACATACCTGCCTCTGCCTGTTTCCCAGGCTCCTGCCATCTCAGCAGATGTGTTTATAGCATTCACGAGTCGACATCCTCATACTTCAGACCTTGTAGAAAAATTGAATTAGAGCACCCCCAAGTTGAGGGCTCTTTCGATCTTTGTTTTCATTTTTGATTCCACTATGTCATATGTGCTGTTGACTTTTTAAGGCCCTTAAGCCATTTAATAATAGTGAAGCGCTTTGCTTCTTCACTTCATGTAGCTATGACATCCTCCATTGGATAACAGATGAAGGAAATATCTTGATGATTATTGTTATTTTTAAGGATTTCGATAACATATCTTGAAAAGCACTTCACAGCTTTCTATACTAGTACCAGTGAAAGGCTTTGGTGCACACCAGATATAACTTGCTAATCACAGGAAAAGACTAGGTTATTTAATTTCATCTTCATTACCTTTTTTTTCTACTTTGGTTAAGTAAATGTTGGTTAAAGAAATATTACTATAGCCTGAACATTTTTTTTTTCTCATTTGTTATAGTTTCACTACTCTCCATGAAAAAGTTTTGTAAACTCACGGGACATATTTATGCCAAGCAAAGATTCTTTAGCTAACACCTCACATTGCTGAGTTCCCCTTTAAGGTTGTAGCCTATTTTGCCACTATGAACAGGGTCATTGTGGTGGGGGGGAAGTAGTAAATTTAAGATTACTACTGGAAAAACATATCCCATTGACTCATTCCATACAAATTTGGATTGTTCTTTTTAGAAAATTGCACTTCAAAAGTAGATCCAGCTCTAGTTACACAATATCCTGAGTGCTTCAGGGCTTTTGGAAGAAGGCGCATGAAAGTAGAGCGGGTAGATGATGGTTTTAAAGTAAGAATCTCTTCTTTTGAGTGCAGTGGATTTTGCAGTAGTTTCAGTTCATTGTTAAATAGCATGTTAGAATATACGGTAGAACCTCTGTAAGTTGACCACCCAAGGGACTGTCACAAACTGGTGTACACTTGGAGGTGTTCAATGGAAGGGAGTAGGCCTCCTGTACTGAAACATACATGTGGTGCATGTCCAGTCAGTGAAAATTAGGTCAACTTAAGGAGGTGGCCAACTATGGAGGTTCTACTGCATTCCACTTCACTTGGTGACTTACGGTTTTTCCCACCTGAACTGGGTATGGTGGGAAGTAAGGAGTCGATAGTTGTCACTAGAGTGTGGGTCATTTTTCATACCCATCATCACAGATGTATGTGGTTAGGGAAGCACTCTCAACAACCCCGATGAATGGAGTATGTAATAGCTTCTCCTCTAAGCTTCTCTCTGAACCCCAAGTTCACAAGTAGGTGTATACATGGTTGTTTACAGTATTGTAGAGCCCCAACATTAACACTACAGTGTTTTTTTTTTTTTTTCGTAGAGGCAGAGTCTCACTTTATCGCCCTCGGTAGAATGCCGTGGCATTGCACAGCTCACAGCAACCTCCAACTCCTGGGCTTAGGCGATTCTCTTGCCTCAGCCTCCTGAGTAACTGGGACTATAGGTGCCTGCCACAACGCCTGGCTATTTTTCTGTTTTGCAGTTCGGCCGGGGTCAGGTTTGAACCCGCCACCTTCAGTATATGGGGCCGGAGCCCTACTCAATGAGCCACAGGTGCTGCCCCACTACAGTGTTTTTTAAGAGACCATTGAAAGGCCAGGTGTAAAGTAAAGAGGTGCTGCAGGCCTCCAGGCTGTAATTTGCAGAGAACTTTTCAAAGGCCCAGATAGTTAACGCTTGCCAAGCAGTGACTTCAGCAGTTCTATCTGAAAGTTCTGCCAAAAGCAATTTTCCTAAGATAATTTTGTAGCAGTTCTTATAATTAATAAGTTATGAATGAATAAGAGTCATATATCTCATTATATGTTTCAGGCAGATACTATTTTGATGAAGGAAGTGAGAATCCAGGAGCGTCACTGAGTTCCTTCATGTTTGCTGAAAATTCAGAGGTTCTGGTTTCTGTGCCAGGAATCTATGACCATCTAGATACAACTGCCCAAACAAATCTTATGCTTAACCTCCGTGGTCTCTCCAGTACCCACACCCACCTTGCCCTGGCACATCCCCTCTTCCCTTCTGCTGTTTTCTCTTGCAATCCCAGCCGTTTCGCAAGTCTCTTTGCAAATCTCACCTCTTCCAAAGAGCCCTTTCCCTGTCACAACAGTGGTTTCTTCCTCACCTTCCATCAACTCCTGTAACATGTATTTTAAGCTTACATTTTTTATTTATTAATTTTTAGTTTCATTTATGTATTTTTTTGTCCCCCGCCAAATGTAAGCCCTTTTATCATGCATGACCACTAGATCTTAAGAGCAGACCGTGCTGAGTAAGTGGCTTTTGGTTGATGGACAGCTGGTTATTGACGTGGTGGGGCTTGGAATTTCTATGAAGACCTCTCTCCTATTTAAAACTCTCTTTAACCAAATGAGAGAGTATAGTTAGAATGAGGAAAGATAATGGGAATGTTTTAATTCCCTGGTTGGTCAAGGTTAAAGCACCTAATCTTTATCATTCACTGAAATAATTTATTGCACAAACATTTACTTTGTTGATGACGCTTTGTGTCCTCTCCAGTGCTGGGCACTGGAGATAGAGAGATATAAAGGCCTGGCCCAGCCTCTGTGGAGTTTTCAGACAAACAGGGGAAATGACATGCGAACACGATAGTGGTGAAAAGACAAAGGTGCTTTGGGAGTTGAGATAAGAGAGCACCCAGCTTTGGCTAGTGGGAGCTAGAGCCTACACTGCCTTTCCCCTGGGGCAGCCCTGGCTTATTCCCACTGTCCAGCTTAGTTAATAATAGCACCCTCTTTACTCTCAAAGGGTCCCAGTTTGGACAATACGTGAGAGTATGCCAACATAGAAGCCATAAAAGGTTTCACAAAATAGCTTCAAAGGGAGCTATTCGAAATGACAATTGAAAGCCACACAGTCCTTCAGGTCACGGCTTACGTTGCCAAAAATATTGGGGAACTAACACTTTAATTTTTCTCATTTTACTGTGGACTCATAGACTAGTTCCCAGGCTGGCATTTGGGGATAAAGGGACTTGGGGAAGGTAGAAGACAAAGTAAGGCATTTCAGGAAGAAGCCAAGCAATGATGTGGGGCCACGTGGTTGTGAGTTGAAAGGACTGGACTTTTCCATGTGATGGAAAATGATCAGAAGTGAGGCTGATGAACTATAAAAATCCTTTTAGGTCATGCTGAGAGTTTGGATTTTTGCCCAAATTATAGGCAATGGGAGGCACTGTAAGATTATGAAGAGGGAAGAGACAAAATTTGCTAATAGCTGGTTCTTTCATAAGTGTAGATAGACTGGAGGGGACAGAAACAAGCAGAGCAAGTGAACTCTACTACCAGCTTGGGAGGAGATGCTGAAAAACTGAGCCAATGCCTGAACATTGAGAGAGGACCAAGAAGAGAAGGAGTTAGGAAACAGAATCGATCGGACTCGGTGACAATTGTACGTAGAGTGTGATGAAGCAGGTAGAGTCAAGGATAAATGCAAATATTCAGGATGGGTCATAACTCACTGAGGTAGGGAATGCAGGCATCGGGGGAAAAGACAGTTAACTCAGTCTGAAATATGTTGAGTTTTAGGTGTATTGTCTTAGCTGGAGATAGCTAATAGGTATCTGAAAGTCTGTTCTGGAATTCAGAAGAGAGGTTTGGGATAGCATTATGGGTTTGATCTCAGCTCAGTCATTTTCTCAGGGAATCATTTCCTAATTTCCATGATGGGATCAAATCTCTCCCATCTGCCTTCTTACTGCACCATGCACCTCCTAGCCTGCGTGCACTTTCCTCTATTAGAATTGCACCTTCATTTTTGAGATTCTTTCAGAACTGTTAACCCTCCCCAACTGTAAGGTCAATGAGGGCAAGACTATCTGTTGTAGGTCCTCTTGTTTTGAAAGAACACCTACCATACAACAGGGGTCTAGCACTTACTTGTTAAATGGATGCATGAGTCAATGAATGAAATAGAGTGTTTATAAACATGGTAGTTGAAGCTGTTGTGTTCAGACATGAGATTGTCCAACGAAAGTATATAGAAGAAGAAAACTGAACAGTGGGGTCTGGGGAACCCCACCTTTTCAGAGGTGTGCTGGCAAAGGATGGTGAAGGAGATTCAAAGAGGCAGGCGGAAAGAGGAAGCACCAAACATTGGCACATTATCAGAATCGTTGCATGAAAAAATAAAATAATACTAAAGAGGTTCTCTCAGGATTTGACTTGTTTGTCATTAAATAGAGATGGGGATATTTACCTTATGGGAGGCTATCGACATGTTTCCTCTCTGTTAAAAAACTCTGTTTAGCTACTTAGCATGGCAGTATTATAGTATTAGCTTACCCTGCATGAAGAGTTTAACATTTATCACTTTGTTAGTTTTGTATGTTTGGAATCTGAGTTTAGCTGTATATACTTAATGCCAGCACCCAATATAGCAAAAATTTGGAGCTGTGTTTTGGGAGATGATGAAACAGCAGTGTGTAATCGTTGTGAATTTATGAGTGTACATATTGATTTCTAAAGTGATAAAAATACATAGATAGGCATTTAGATTTCACCAGGTGAATAGCCATCAACAGTAAGGGCACATTAAGTTACAACAACAGGTAGGTAATTGTCTGATTCCAGAAGTGGAAGCTGACAAGCAATGTCTTTAAGGTTTGTGGTATAAATAGGGAAGCTTATTGCAAAGTGTGATTGTCACTGGTTCTCAGTGGGAGACTCAAGGTAGAAGTGGGGCGGGGCACATAGTGTGGTGGGGAGAATATGGGCTTTGGATTCAGCAGATTCTATCCAGTTCTATCGCCTCCTCACTCTGGTCTTGAAAACAATGGCAATAATTGACAGCAGTGGTAATAAAAGATAAGATACATTGAGCAATTACTCTGTGCCCAGGTACTGTGCTCTGTATGTTATAGGCCTTATTTCTCTAACTCTTTGAGGAACATACTGCTGTTGTTTCTGCTTTATAGACAGGAAGGAATCTTGACCACAGTCTCAAAGCTAATGAGTGGTGGTGCTGAAACTGGAATCCCGGCTCTCCTCCTCTCAAATCAGGCTTTCCATGTTCAACTCCTGACTGCTTCTGTCTCCTCTCTCAGTGACCTGATTTTTATTTTTCCTCATCTATTACTTCTTTTTGAAACAAATCACTTTTCTGTAAATAGTGTACATCAGTGGTCCTCAACCTTTTTGGCACCAGGAACTGGTTTCATGGAGAACAATTTTTCCATGGACTGGGGATGGAAAAGATGGTTTCTGGATCATTCAAGCAGATTGTATTTAGTGTGCACTTTATTTCTATTATTATTACATTGTGATATATAATGAAGTAATTATGCTACTCATATAATGCAGAAACAGTGGGAGCCCTGAGCTTGTTTTTCTGCAACTAGCTGGTCCCATCTGGGGGTGATGGGAGACCGTGACAGATGAAGCCCACTCACCTCCTTCTGTGCAGTCTGGTTCCTAACAGGGCACAGACTGGTACCGGTCTGTGGTCCAGGAGTTGTGGACTGCAGCTATAGATTGTACACATAGATTATGCAGTCGTGAATCCCATCCCGTGTGTCATTAGGCAGTGTCATCATTGTGCACACGTCATGAAGTTTACTGGAACAATCTAGATGGTGTTGCTTATTGCGTGCCTAAGCTATATGATATGACCTGATGCTCCTATGCTAAAACCTATAAGCACGTTACTGTACTGAATACTCTGGGCAGTTGTAACACAGTGGTGTTTGTGTATCTAAACGTATCTAAGCCTAGAAACAGCACAATAAAAAATATGGCATAAAAGATGCAAAATTTTGTTCTAGAGTCTCTTGTTAAGAACTTAAAGTGCTGTTAATCTGTTCCTTTCCTCAATGGAGGCCTGGCTTACCTGCTCTTTACTGCCATAACAGACATACTAAAACTGGGCAGTTTATAAAGAGCACACATTTATTTCTCAAGGTTCTGGAGGTTGGGAAGCCCAAGGTCAAGGTGCCAGCAGATTTGGTGTCTTGTAAGAGCATGGTTTCCGCTTCCAGGGTAGCTCTTGTGCTGCATCCTCTAGAGGAAAGGGAAGAAGAGCCAAGAGAAAGCAAAAGGGAGCTGACTTGTCCTTTTACCCTGGCACCAACCCCGCCCCTAAGGATGGGGCTTTCATGGCCTAATCGGCTCTTAAAGGTCCCACTTCTTGATACTGTGACAATGCCAGTTACATTTCAGCCTGAGTCTTGGAAGTGACAGGCATTCAAACCACTGCAGGGCTCATCCCAGAAAGTTAACATTTATACTCTTAAAATTTCAGAGACTGGGGTCAGGCGCGGTGGCTTGTGCCTGTAATCCCAGCACTTTGGGAGGCCGAGGCGAGTGGATTGCCTGAGCTCAGGAGTTAGAGACCATCCTGAGCATGAGCGAGACCTTGTCTCTAAAAGTAGCCAGGCATCCTGGCGGGCCTCTGTAACCCAGCTACTCGGGAGGCTGAGGCAAGAGACTCTCTTGATCCCCAAAGTATGAGGTTGCTGTGAGTTGTGATGCCATGGCACTCTACCAAGGTGACAAAGTGAGATACAAAGGGATATACCATCCCTCCGTGGTGTATCTTTCATAGATTTGCTGGCCTTAGAAAATTTGGTTGACTGGGAAGAGGAAAACCTACCTGGGTTTCTGTTTGTTTGTTTTTCCCCTGATATGAAGTTTCCCCAGTTTTCTATCCTTAAGATTACCCTGAACTCCAAAAGCTCTCTTAGCCTATGAAAAGCCTTTTCAGCCCATTTTTCCTTCTTGCATTAAGATTACATATGTCAGGCGGGGTGCGATGGTTCACACCTGTAATCCTAACACTCTGGGAGGCTGAGGCAGGTGGATTGCCCGAGTTTAGGAGTTCTAGACCAGCTGAGCAAGAGCAAAGACTTAAAAATAGCCAGGCATTGTGGCAGACACCTATAGTCCCAGCTATTCGGGATGCTGAGGCAAGAGGATTGCTTGAACCCAAGATTTTGAGGTTGTGGTGAGCTATGACACCACAACATTTTACCTTAGGGCCACAGGGTAAGACTCTGTCTCAAAGAAAACACAAAAATTTAAAAAAAAATTTAAAAAGACTACATGTGTCTGTTTCTCCAACTTGTCAAAATTTAAATTTTTCTTCTGGATTCATCAGAGATTACCTTATATATCATATCCCAAAGTGAAACTTATTGTTGATGTTTTATCTGAATCGTTATTTGGCATGTTTTCGTCAGACCCAGTGCCGATTTTTCTTCCTATGCTTTGAAGTTATGTTTTATCTTCACAGTTGTCCCAATTCTACTACCCCTTCCACTGGTGTTTTCACCAGAGATGAAGGGGATAAGTGTGGGAAGGAGCATTCAGATGAGTGTTTGGTCACTAGGGAGTCGGGTGTCCTCAGGAATTGTGACTTCCCAAAGTTATGTGGAAATTACAATAGAACTGCTTGGAATCCGTTCCATCTCCAGCGTCGGAGCTCACAGAAAGCTCCTAAAGTTACTCAGCCTCTTTCCCTGGGGACTTTTAGACTTGTTGTTTCAAGGGACTGAAGTGGGAAAAAATTTACTTCTATCAAAATGAGAAGGTCAGTGTGAGAATGAAGATGGAATCCTCTGGGTATACTCTGATCTGTGCGTGTGCCTTTTCAAGCCCCAGGCGGATGGTTTATATAATGGTATTTGCTTCTATTTTCATAATATTTGAGTCCCTACTAACTTTGCTTTAGATTCGAATGTCAGGATAAATACTTTTTCTTACTGTAATCTCAAGTGAGAGTTTCATGATGTTCTATATGAAGAGAAAACCTCTTACTTGGGTTTTGATTTTTCATTAAAAAAAATCATCTGGGGTGGCGCCTGTGGCTCAAAGGATTAGGGCACCGGCCCCATATACCAGAGGTGGTGGGTTCAAACCTGGCCCTGGCCAAAAACTGCAAAAAAAAAACCAAAAAAAAATCATTAGGTTCGGCAGCCGTAGCTCAGTGGTTATGGCGCCAGCCATATACACCAGGCTGGCAGGTTTGAACCCAGTCCAGACCAGCTAAACAACAATGACAACTACAACAAAAATAGAGCCGGGCATTGTGGCATGCGTCTGTAGTCCCAGATACTTGGGAGGCTGAGGCAAGACAATTGCTTAAGTCCAAGAGTTTGAGGTTGCTGTGAGCTGTGACGCCATGGCACTGAGGGCGACATAGTGAGACTCTGTCTCAAAAAAAAACAAAAAACAAAAAAAATCGTATGTCAGACTAGCCTATTTGAAAATGAACCAAATATAATCAAATAAACTCCTGGGATTACCAAGGAAGTAAAATAAATATATTCAGAAATGAAATGCGTGTGAATTCATCTTGGTTTTTTGCTACGTGGTTAGATCATATAATAACGATATGGGGGAAGGGGATCTTAAATGTTGTCAGCCACAAAGGTGAGACTATGAGTGAGGGTGAAGGAGTAATGTCTTTTTTTTTTTTCCGAGACAGAACCCAAGCTGTCACCCTGGATAGAGTTCTGTGACATCACAGCTCACAGCAACCTCCAATTCCTGGGCTCAAGCGAGTCTCTTGCCTCTGCCTCCCAAGTAGCTGGGACTACAGGCGCCCGCCACAACGCCTGGCCATTGTTTGGTTGCAGCCGTCACTGTTGTTTGGCAGGGCCGGCTGGATTCAAACCCACTAGCTCAGGTGTATGTGGCTGGCGCATTAGCTGCTTAAGCCACAGGCGCCGAGCCAGAGTCATGTCTTTTTTTTTTTTTTTTTTTTACTGTTATAAGATAAGATATTTCATGCAAAGTATTAACTCTGCCCTCCCAAAGCCCAACCTCCCAACAAACAAAAAGCTATCTGGGAATACTGCTATACTAACATATTAACCACAG
>CAUYRH010056088.1:0-23815 GCA_963574655.1 Perodicticus potto
TTTGTGAAATAGATAGTGGCTAATTCTCATTTATCAAGTGCATAAATGAATGAATAAAAATTATGTAAGAATACTAATGAAGTGGCAAGTGTGTGCCAGTGGTCCTGTGGTGCCCCATCTTTCATCAGTGCATGAATGCTGGGTGGGTGCTGCCCACCCACCTGGCCTGTTACCTGTGTCATGGGGGTTGGGAGGTCACAGATGTGAAAGCCAGTATATAGCGCTCAAGACCTTTCAGGTACCTGGTAATAATAATATGCTTCCCTCTTTTGCCTGCTTATAACAGCTTCGCATCCCTGAAAAACCGCCTAACTTCCTAACTCCATTCACCACCTGCACCACCAACCCCACCTTACCCTGGCATTGGAGCAGGGGTCTCCTCCTGTACTTGCTGTCCTTTCTCAAATCACCCACTTTGTTCATAAATTGTATACTTCACACCAAACCAGTATGTTATAGGCTAAAGGCTGAACTTAGCAGCTATGACGTTTAACTAGTTTACTCTCTAAGTCTTGTTACTTGTTTCAAGAAATGTATTAGCAGTGCTGTATTAAGCCAGCAAATAATGATAACACTGGCCATTTGGCTCATGGTAAATTCCCTGGCTGATGTTTGGTGCAGATTTATACCGTGGGTCATCTCAGCACGAGGTGTTTATGTGGGGGTGGGTTCTGAGTAATGTTGAGATGAGCCCGGATATGTATCAGTGAAGTGAGTCTAGACTCTGCCTCGTGTATGCACAGAGAATTACGGTACATCAATGTGCCAGCCCCAAAGGGGACATTCTAACCTCTTCTGGCTGGAAGTGAATCACCCACAGAGGTAGTTGCCACCCATCTCTGCGATGATCACGCTGTAGGTCAAGATGCCAGCTACCAACTAACCACCAGCCCGGCCCCTGCCAAGACGCAGAGTCCCAGGTTCCATCCCTAAACCTACTGGAGGAACACACTGCAGATGAGGACGATGAAAGTAATTTGAACAAAGCAAAACAGTTGCATTTATTACAGCAAGAAATTAGATACCCCTCACAAACCCAACCACGGGGGAGTGATCAAACGCAGTGATGATCCATCAGCATGATGGAATGCCACGTGGCCATCAAAATGATGAGGTGGTAGGCTCTGCCACCCCCAAAATATCTATATGAGTCCATGCTAGGTGAACACAGGAAGGCCGAAGGGAGTCAGGCACACTCAGACATACAGCCTAGGGGAAAAAGCCCGGCACCAGCACAGCGGAGAACTAGGTTCAAACCCCAGCTCAGCTGTCACTGCGCCTCAGTTGTCCCATATGTAAAAGGAGATCCATGGCCTGTTACCTGTGTCATGGGGGTTGGGAGGTCACAGATGTGAAAGCCAGTATATAGCGCTCAAGACCTTTCAGGTACCTGGTAATAAAAATGCCCCAAAGGCAGTAAAAGTCCAGAAAGACTTGATCAGAATGAGAATTTTTAGAAATTAAAGTTCTTTATATCTTTTTTGGAGTAAGTTACATGAGAAAAAAAAGATAGGAAATGGTTTGGAAGGAGGAACTCTGGAGCTTTGAAGATTCTCCCTGGAAGACAAAGTTGGAGTGGCCCATGGAGGCTGGCTGGGATCTGGGGGAATGCAGAGAGAAGTGTGGGCTCCCCACCCACCCTAGGTCCCCCAAAGAGGACCAAAGCCACACCTCAGTAACTGGGGGTGGGAAATCCAAGTTCAGTCTAAAATGAGAAAGGAGAGGCTAGCAGCAGTGGCTCCCACCTGTAATCCCAGCACTCTGGGAGGCCAAGGCCGGTGAATTGCCAGAGCTGGGAAGTAGCCTGAACAAGAGTGAGACCCCGTCCCTCTAAAAATAGAAAAACCAGCTGGGCCTGCAGTCCCAGCTACTGTGGGAGGCTGAGGCAAGAGGGTCACTTGAACCCTCGAGTTTGAGGTTGCTGTGAGCTACGATGACACCACCGCACTCCACCCAGGGTGACAGAGTAAGACTCTGTCTCAAACAAATTAAATAAATACAATGAGAAGGAAGAAACATCACCTTCACCCTGTGCAGCAGCTGCCAGGGAGCCCAGGGGAGCCCAAGAAGTCATTTGTCTCCTACAGAGACCCCGAAAGAGACATGGAGGAGAGAGAGACAGAGCGGGGCTTTGGCTGGGAGGGAAATACGCCCAAACGCTCTTCTCCTCCAGCTCCTGTTCTCCCCTCCTGCCTGCTGTGTCAGGGACAGGCTCTGCCAGGGCCGGCCGCCCACACCTCCCGCCTCACTTCTTCCCTCTGCCTCTCCTCCCCTCCTTCCTTCCCCCTTCCCTGCTTTCTCTCAGCCGTCTCACTTCCTCCATCCCTACTGCCCAAACACCATCTCCTGCTTCCAGTCTCCAAAAAAGGAAGAGGGTTATGAGCCCAGTGTAATGCAGATCATTTGACTTGAGTATTTCTGGAAGGGAACAGAATCCTCCCTCCTGTATCTGCTCTTGTGGACCCAAGGATGGAACACGGCCCCAGCCAGCCCCACCCGAGGCTGTCCCTCCGCAGTTGTCTGCGGGGAGTCTGGGGACCGGTTCTCCTCTGCCAGCCTTCCTCCGACACCACCTTCTTTCTTTGATGAGTGGGGATGAGATTTAAGGGGTAAAGTGATGAGCTGAGGGAGGGTGGAGAAGGGGGGACAGCGTCTTCTTTGAGGACACCTTCCTCCACTGTGTCATTTCCCAAACCTGTCATTCTGGAGGCGGCCAAAAAGAAAGGAAGCAGATTGCCTTGAGGAAGCGAAGCTACTCTTCGGATTAGAGAGAACATTTTAGTCATTATCCAAATAATTTAGTAGGAGTGCTCTCTTCCCAGCACATGCCACTTTGGTTTTAGTCAAGGAACTGGGGACAACTCCCTTTCAGTCTTATCTCACCGGCCCCTTGCTCTAGGCAAGAAGCGTACTGGCAGTTTTGTGGGTGTGTTCCCAGCTTTCTCACCCCGAGGCCTTTGCCCACACTATTCCATCCATCAGGCATCAAGTCACTTCTTCGCTTGCAAGTCTGAGTCCTCCGAGAAACCTAGTTTAATACCCCTCCTTTTTTCACGAGGCCTTCTTGGAATCTGCCAGTCAGAAAAGCTCTCTTTTGTCTCTGTTGTCCTGGCTAGGAAATATACTACTTCCCGCTCACACTGTATCCCCCAACTGGATGGCATCTCGCTCACCCCCATGATGCCTTTCACTTAATCCATCAGTCAATGAGCTGAGAAAAGCAACTGGAGTGGAGGAATGGGGGCCACAAAATTGCCCAAGTCCTCGTTAACTGCTCCTATGGACAAAGCTTGGATTCACAGCCTGAGGCACCTCACACAGGTTATGCCAGGAAGGTGGCATATTCACAACAGAGTAGGTCCTGTTACCATTCCATCTCCCCCAGCTAGTAAAGGATTTGAACACAGGGTGGGTGACTCCAACACCCATGATCTTTCCACTCTAACATACTGCTTCCTACTGCTCTTTTCCTAGGGGAAGAGAGGTTAGAAATGGGTATATGGCTGCCCTTGCCCCCAGTTCTCATTCTTCCAGATAGGAGACTCCTCTCCCACTTCTTTGCTCTTTCAACCTCAGGTCCAAGCTGAACCCTGCCTGGCTCCACCACTCAGCCAGCTGGTTGGGCAGATGGGGCTGGGGACTGCTCGGCACTGATGAGCACCCTCGGAGGTGACAGGCATCCCCTCCCCACCAGCACAGGGAACCTTGAGGCACACACCTGAGCAAACACCTCTGGGACAGAGCCCGCTTGTGTTATTCTTTCCCCTGGTTGTTCTATAGCTTGGCAGCAGGAATAGGCCTGACAGGAGAGGGTTGGCTAAGAGAGGAGTGTGGGAAAGAGGATGTTCAAAGAGGGGAGTGAGAATCCTGACTGACCTCTGCAGACAGCCCTGCCCAACCCCCAGCCCAGAGTCAGGGTGGGGGAAGGGTTAAACCTGTCTCAATCTCTGAGAGAGATTTATTTCTTGACTTCCCCGAGACCTTTGGAGAAATGCTGCAATTCTCAGCCTGGCCCTCATCTCCACACCTCCGCCAGCACCTCGGTTCCAACCCCAGGGCTCCGGGGAAAGAGTCCTGACGTGAACTGCCAGGGCACCACACATCCATCCATCTCCCAGATGACCTGCACTCAGGTGGTCTCAGAAAAGATGGAGCACAAATGCTGGGGTCTCTGATGCTGATACACATGCACACACCCCTACATGGTTTCAACGGACCCCCCTCTGTGTGCAATGTAGTTTACAAAGGCCTCCCCCTCCCCCCCACCTCCTACTCCCCCCCATCCCACCCCCCCGCACTATCTCAATTGTTTTAGCAGAATCCTGGGGAGGGGTGGCAGGGGAGATGTTATGAGCCCATTTCTCAGGTAAGGAACTCATAGTTCAAGGAATGTGAGCCATGTGCTCAAGTTCACACTCTCCAGAGCTCTGATCATAATAATATTGACAACACCCACAGTAGTTCACGTGTATTAAATGCAGAGCCTTGGGGGCGGTGCCTGTGGCTCATTGAGTAGGGCACCAGCCCCATATACCGAAGGTGGCGGGTTCAAACCTGGCCTAGGCTGAACCACAAAAAACAGAAAAATAGCCGGGCATTGTAGCGAGCATCTGTAGTCCCAGCTACTCGGGAGGATGAGGCAAGAGAATCACCTAAGCCCAGGAGTTGGAGGTTGCTGTGAGCTGTGATGCCATGGCACTCTACCAAGGGCGATAAAGTGAGACTCTGTCTCTACAAAAAAAATAAATAAATAAATAAGAAAAAATAAATGCAGAGCCTTGGGCTTGGTGTTCGTAGCTCAGTAGTTAGTGTGGCAGCCACATCCACCAGGGCTGGTGGGTTCCAATCAGCCTGGGCCTGCTAAACCTTGTGGCAGGTGCCTGTAGTCCCAGCTACTAGGGAGGCTGAAGCAAGAGAATCTATGATGCCACGGCACTCTACAGAGGGTGACAAAGTGAGACTCTGTCTCAAAAAGAAAACAAAAAACTAAATGCAGAGCCTCGGTGCTAAGCACTTTCCACACATCTAATGTTCACAACAGTCCCATGAGGGAGAAATTATCACCCCCATTTTACAGATGATGAAACAGGGACTTAGAGATGTTGGATGATTTGGGGCAGCCACGTGGTCTCAAACCCCAAGCAGCCCAACTCCGTGGAAACTCTGACAGGGCAGGGACATGCCCAGACCAGAGCCTGGCCCACATGAGGTGCTCACTTAACACCTGCGGAATGTTTGCTCACTGACGTCTGCCCTCACTGCTCTTGCCCTTGACTTCCACCTCCAGACCTTTCCTGCCTTCTCTCTCCTAACTCCTCACCCATCTCCAGCCACCCACTGGATATATCTTCCCCAGGAGATCAGGGTTAACAAAATCCTGCAGGCGCCCCAAGAGGATGGGAACTCAATTTATCACTGCACTCCCCACACCTACCAGCATTCAGGGATTTGTGGTTTGTCCCTATGGCTCCCTCTTGCCTCAGTTTCCCCACTTATACCCCATGTAAGGGGAGTAGACAGCTAGAGAAGAGGCCCTGGGGCAAGTCTGCCTCTCCCCTTCCTCCTCTCCTTTTCTCTCCAGATCCCACCAAGCCCCAGGCATGTGGAAAGAGGGTCTGGAAGAGGTGAAACAAAGGACAGGTAAGTGGGGTGTTCAGGCCCGGGTCCCGAGGACAGGGGCCTCTCAAGATGGCCCCCCATAGGATGAGTTTTCGGAGGCCCCTTTTGGAATACTGCCAACCCCAGCTGCCCTCACTCCAGCATTGAATGGTTGATGGCGCTGAGTATGCACTGGGCTGACAGGCAGGGAAGAGACGCAAGATGCCACTTGTGCAGACTGTTGCCTCATGTGTGGCACTTCGAGCGCCTTTGTGAGCATGATCTCATTTCAGCTTCCCCAACACTCTGAACTCTGATATTCTTATCCCCATTTTACGAAGAATGAAGCAGAGATCTTAGTGACTTACCCAAGGTCACATGGCTAGGACACAGGTAAATGGGGACAAAAAATCCTGAGGCCTTTTCAGTCCAGTGCCTGGGTCTTGCCCTTAGAGCAAAGCTGATCCCTCACCAATATCTCCTGAGGCTTCGTTTAGTGATAGTTGGGAGCTTTGTAAACAAGCCCCCCGAGCCCCTCGCCTGGCCCAGTGTTCAAGGGCTGGTAAGATGGGCAAACCCCACCTACAAGTGGACCCTGGGCTTTAGTGATCAATGAAAGGACAGCCTTTCCCAGGGCCTCACCCAGCTGAGGGCCTCCCAACACTGCAGTGGCCCCATCGGCACCCTCCCACCTCCCCTCTATCCCCCTGTCCCTCCCATTCAGCTTCTGGTCTCCACACTATCTAAGGCCTCCTGAATGCAGGAATCATGGATAGAAGAAGCAGAGCCCCTGCTCCCCTGCCTGGCTTCTGACATCTCCAGAGCTCCTTGGCCTGGCCTAGCCAGGGGTGTCAGGTCCAGTGAGTCGGCTTCCCGTCAAACCTTTCCCACCCACTCTGCCCTCTGGTCACTATACAGCCACGTGCTCAGAGGATTGCCCAATGTCAGAGCGCCACCTAGTGTTTCTAGCGGGTACTCCCACCCCTGCCTGCCTCTGCCAGGGCTCTAAGGGAGCGGTGGCCTGCAGAGGGGAGGAGTCTGAGCCTGGGATTCACACTTAGGAAAGGCCTCAAATCCAGACCTCTGACATGGTGTCTGGGTGACACTATTCCTCCAATCGCACAGAGACCCCAGAATCCAGCGAGGACAGTCCCCTCTTAATTGGAAAGCTTTGCTCTATGGTAAGATGACACTGCCTTCAGGGCACCGACTTTAAAACTATCTGTAAAGCTAGAAGGACTTTATCTAACAAATGCAATAGTGTAACATAATTCTTTGTACCCTGGATGAATCCCAAACAATAAAAAGTATTTGTAAAGCTTAAAATAACCTTTTAAACAGTGTAGTACCATTGCATTATTTTCTGTTCATTGGTGACAAGTAAACTTCCCAAATCAACCATAATTTTGGTAACCCCTTTCTGGAAAGTCTTAATAATGAGAGGAACATTTCAGCTTCCTCCTTAATAAAAAGGAACAGGATCTGAGGCAACTTTAGATATAGGAGAGGCCTGGCCTGGTGTATGAAGCCTGCATTCCAAGCCTGTTTCATGTGCTTCCCTATCTCCATTTTTGGTGAACATGTCCATCTATTCCCACCTTGCCCCTCATTCAGAGCCTGTTGGGGGCCCCTGTTCCTCCCTTGTTCCCCTCTGCATGCCCAGTGTGTGCTGAACCCACAGGAGGTGAACTTGCTTGCTGAGCTGAACGTCCCCAGGCACTCTGCTAAGGGAGCCCCTTTTGCAATCCAGAGACTGGACTAACCCAAGTTTCTCAATTTGTCTCTCAGTAGAAGGGTATTGATGTTTCTGACTTGCACAGTCGTTATAGGGATTAAAGAGAAGATGTGTACAAAGGTATTGGTAAAGGGTATAGCACACAGTTGGCCCTCAGAAATCAGGATGTATTATTATGATAGTCTAGGAGGCCCAATTGGCATTCAAAATTGTGTCCATGGAAGAAAGGATGAGTAATATCTCAGTTGTGCAACTTCAGAAAAGACACTGGGGCAAGATGGGGAGTGTTGGAGATGGTTAAAACTGGTAAAGATTAAAAGCCAATCTAGATCTCAGTCAACAACTTATTTAAGAGTAAGGCATCCCGTGGGCCAGGGGTAATTGGGTGGGGAGAAGCCCCTCTTTCCCCAGGGTAAGGATGTGAAACAGGCCGAGCAGGGTAGGGGAGGAGGGAGCGAACAGCCTCTTTATTAACACAATTATTTTATTTGCCGAAAGGTAATCATCCTAAGTGAGGTCAACGGCAGCTGGCATAGGACTGGCCCTGCAGGCGCTGGCCCACGTTGCCATGGTGACACAGCCCGTTCACTTCCAGCAGCTGCAAGGGCTAGAGGCTCCAGAACAGGGAGACCCCCCAGATCTCTTTTCTTCCCCCGGAGGAGGGATGAGGGAGACCAGCAGGTGTTTTCATTCCCCCTTCCAGCCCCCAAGAGATAAACCAAGAGCCCTTGGGGGAATATCCCAGCCCCAAGTGGGACCCATCCTAGAGAAGAGAGGGGTCTCTGCAGCCATCTTCTCATTTCATCCCACAAGAATCCTACGAAGAACAGAATACACACCATCTGAGCAGTTTACAGAAATCTATGGCTCGGACAAGCTACAGACCTGTCCACCGATCACAGCATATGGGGATTTGCAGGCTGGGGTCCAAGGCCAGAGGCATCATTTGAAGTTGCCTCAGGGGCAGGGGCTGTGACAATGACAGGGAGGGATTAGACTAAGATCTTGAATGATCAGAAAAATGGGGTAGAGGAAAAGCCACTCACTTGAAAGTCAAAGAGGCTTGGGGTTTAAGTCCCAACTCTTCCCCTTGCAAGCCATGTCACTCCCAGCAAATTTGTTCTGACCATCACCTTACCTGTGACTCGCCAGTCTCTGCAAGATACCGCCATGATCAAGGAGTGTTCCCCCATCTGTAAAATGAGCCACGTTAGCCCTGCCCTGGGGACCCAGAATGTCAGCAGTGGCTGGGAAAATCACTGCACTGCAAATGTAAGAAACTAGTTCAGTCATTTTTACCCAAATCCCAAAGAGTGTCAACTCTGCAGAGAAGGAACAAAATATGCCCTGTCCCCAAATCCTCCAGCCCTATGGTCCAGCGGCGAGGATGCCAGGCTGAAGTCCAGGGCATAGCACAGCAGAAACAGGCCCAAGGAGGATGTGCCAATCCTGAGGTCCATTTTGTTTGTGCCCACAGGGTCTATCGCCCTCTGCTGGAGGAGTCTGGCACAGACACAAGGGACAAAGGCGCAACCAGAGGGAATTTAGAAGGGTTTGGGGGCAAACCAAGCAACTGGAGCACCAAGGGAGGCTTTGGGAAGTGATGGAACTTGGGTTGAAAAGGGACGTGAGGTGGTGAGCAAGAGGGAAGGCATTTCAGGCAGTGGAAACTGATCCAATAAAAGCCTACAGATTGTCAGGTTCTGGGGGAGTTTGGGGAGCAAAGCATTGTGTGGGTGGGTAGAGCAAAGGAACTTCAAGAATCCCAAAAGGAAGTGGCAGCTTTGTGCACAGCTTTGACTAGGAGGCTCTGTATGTGTTCCCGGAGGCAATGGGGAGCCATTGAAGGTTTCTATCAGGGAAGGACATGATCTGATTTACATTTGAGGCATACTGTGCAGAGAGACAGTAGAAGCAAGGAGCCTATAACAGCCCCCCAGCCTAGTGCATTGTAACTCATAAACAACAGCAACACTCCTTCAGCCTGGCCTCTCTGAAGACTTGACAAAGCCTTTTTCTTACCTTTGTACATCAGGCCTCGAGCTGTGTGGGTTTCCTTCCTAAAAGCAGATTGGGGGCTGGGGATGAAGCTCTGGGATCTGGTTCCCACTCCAGGCTCCTTCCTGTCAGGCCCCTGACATTGATTAAAAAGGTATGCAAGTCCATCTGGCGGGGGTGGGGTGGGGGGCACTGAAAGCAGAGGAGAGGGGTGAGAGACCATATACCCAGGCATGCTCAGCTCCCCGCCTTTTATCTGAGGTCCTCGTGACCCTGGGCAGGCAGTCCCTCTGAAGTAATTATCCCTGTTCTACAAGGAGGAAGCCAAGATTTGACATGGTTAGGAGTATGTGTCCCCCATGCCCAGGACACAAGCCAGGTGTGTCTGAGCTCAAAGGTCCTCTTACCAGCAGCAGGAAGAGAAACAAGCCTTAGAGAAGCCACCTCCTCCCCTCTGAAGGCCCCTGGCCCCCTCCAGCACCCACTGCCTGTAGTCCACTCCATAGCCACATCAGGGTCCTGGCCTCTTGTGACACACATTCAAGACATATGGTGCATCAAAGACATTGACAAAGAATCAGTTCATCCAACTTCCTGTTATAGATTCATCAGCCTTCTCTGAGGTGTCAATCAGAGTCTGTATCCTGTGCCAGATGCTACGGAGCAAAGAGGGGTGATGGCAGAGGAGTTGCTTAGGATGGGGTCCGTGAACACAGGAGGCAGATTCCACCTCGTGCCTTGGGTGACTCCAGGTGGGGAACCTCAGGAGAACTTCCAAGGAAGGAGAGAGTTCTTAGGAGAGTATCCCTTCCCCTAGGCTAGGCACAGAGAGACCTCTCCCAGGGTGACAAGGGCAGCAAATCAGATGAAAGTTCCAGGACAGGGAAGAGACAAAAGACAGAGTCAGAGATAGGGTGAGAGATGGAGAAGGGGAGGGGATGGTTCTAGTTTCACAGCTGGACTTGGTAGCGGTGCCCTGGGTGCTGGCCACATCCAGCCAGGTGAGAGCACCAGCTCCTTCCTAAACTTTAATCAACGGACCTGAGGGTTGGCCAGTCAGCAACTAGGAAGATTAGCAGAGGCCTGGGAGGCAGGGAGGTGCCTGGCCAAAGAAGGGTGTGCCTGGGCTCTATCACAGGTCAGAATGGAGGGGGCTTTCAGCACCCCTCAAGGGCACGCAGTGAGACATGGGGATGGGAGTCAGACTGAGTGAGCTATATCAACAGCAAAGGAACAAATCCAGCCCACTGAGGTTCAACTAGATGCTAAAACTCAACCTCTAAGCCTCTCTCCTCTAATCCCAACAAGCCTTGCGTGAGACACCGAGAAGAACTTACCAACCAGAGCCACCTATGATGCCTGAGCAAGGGCTGCTCAAAGTGTTCCCATCACCGTTACTTGGGAAAGGGGTGGAGTCTCAGCACAGGAGCCCCCATCCTGCCTTTCAGGCCAGGCTACCCAGAAGGATGAACTGAATGGGTCACACCCTCATCACCTAAGTGCTGTGGAGAGATGGTGGAAAGAAGCGGGCGACAAACCGGTATCATCTGCCTCACATAACTTATTAGCATCCAGGCGAGATTAATCAAGCCCAGAAACCTCGAGCAGACCCCTAATTAGTTGCTGCTGATAACTATATTTGTCATGCTCTCCAATTATTCCACTGTAAATTTCAGAGTTTAATTGCACCTTGTTCTTCATTGAAGTGTCACTGTTTGCACACGCTCCCCTAATTCTTTAGCAAATTTGACAAAATTCAGCATTAAATATAGATTATCTTTAGATTTCCATAATTAACACAACCAAACTGTCTCAGGCCTAAATATTTCTCCCAGTGCCATAAATCTGGCCTGTCTCTGGAACCCAGAGAGCTGCTTTCAGCTCCTCGGCAGAGGCTGCACACACAACACACGTGCACATCCATGAACTCACCTGAGATGCCTATGCAGGACGGGGGGGCAGGAGGTGGTGGTGAGGCTTCATTGAGGGAACACACCCCATCCCCCAAATTTGTAGGAGGCCCCATCAAGATGGGCACCCTGGGGTGTGGGGCACCTCAGCAGTGTCCCACATCTTAGAGGCCAGTCCAGCATCACTGCTGACCCCTGGCCCTGGCAGTGTCTCAACCTATAGCCAGGTCACAAGTCTCTCTACTCCACAAAGGTCAAAGGGCCCCTGTTTGTGGCTTTTTTCCCTGTTAAGGCTGTCCTTGATATTTGACCTTATCCTATAAACATGACTCAGGCAAACACGAACAGCCCCTACCGTAGGGAGTCCTCACTTCCCAGCCTTCTCCCTTAGCCCAATCTCTCCAGGCTCACCGGGTGAGTATATGTCCATTCAACTCTAAACATACCTACCCGGGGCTGTTTAATTCCTAGAAGGGGAGGAATTCATGTCCTCTAAGAGGTTTGGGCACTTTTCAACCAGCCCCCAAAGCCCCAAATCTAATACCCCAACAAAGTCAGCATTTCCAAAATGACATAGGGATGGGGTAGTTGGGAGAGAGCAGAGAAACCTGTCCCCCTTTTAGAGCCCAGCCCAGCCCTTGACCCCTGGGAGAACCACACCTTGAGTTTATCCCAGGTCAAGCCCTTTACTCAGGCTAGCTGTCTCATGTGCAGCAGAGCAGCCAAAGTTCAACTACAAGGCAAAGTCCCACCCTTCCTATATTCACACAGATGCGGAACACGCAGATACGGAGATGAATAGATACTGATGCATAGACACTTACCACATTCACCGGCAGACAAGCGCAGAGAACACACACAGAAACACACCCCACTGCCCAAGCCTGTAGGAAGCCGGGGGCATCCAAACAGGGAAATACTTCCCAGAAATCAGCGACCTATCCAAGGCAATATGAAAGGCCAAAGTGGGGCCAGGCACTGTGGCTCATGCCTGTAATCCCAGCACTCCTGGAGGCTGAGGTGTGAGGATCCCCTGAGCTCAGGAATTTAAGACCAACCCGAGCAAGAGCAAGACCCCATCTCTACTAAAAATGGAAAAATTAGCTGGGCGTTACGGCAGGTGTCTATAGTCCTAGCTACTTGGGAGTCCGAGACAGGAGGATCACTTAAACCCAGAAGTTTCAGGTTACTGTGAGCTAGGCTGAGACTACAGCTCTCCAGCCTGGGCAACAGAGTAAGACTCTGTCTCAAAATAAAAAAAAGAAAGGCCAAAGAGGGCTGAGGGTTCTGGCAAACAGATCCCTCTGGACCCCTTGCCCTCCGTACCATGCCTCTGTTTCCCTGATGAAATTGCCGTGGTAGTTGAGGGGCTGAAGGCAGGAGCGGATAGGAACCTCAGAGTGACTGGCAGCAAATTTGGAGGAAAATCAATGGCCCTTAATGAGGTTTGATTTTTCTCCATGATGGGCTGGGCTGTGGTTATGTGGGAGATCTCTGGGTACAACGTGCAAGGAAATGAGCCAAGGCACAAGGTGCAGGTCCGGGAGGGACTGGGGAACCAGGAGTGAGGAAATTCCAGACTCGGCAGCTGCAGGGACAGGCAGAAACAGAGGCCGCAGACAGGATGTCAGGCTGCCCTGGCTCCTCGGGTGTCCTCTGTGGCCAAGCTGGACTCTGGATCCAAAAGTCTGGATTCCCGGCCCTCAGAAGGAGATGAGGGGCCGAGGTCCACAGGGTCAAGAGGCTGGCAAGGGCCAAGAACAGTGGGAAGCAGTCACGGGGATGGCGTGCACCTGGCTCAAGGTCATTAGCTTCCAAAGATGGTGAGAGGCAATTACTGGGGGCTTAAATCTTGATCACTGCAGTTCCGAGCACCTGCCGGACCCAGGCACCTGTTATTGTTATTCTGCAGAAAACCCTGCAAGAGAAGTGATGGCTTCTTGCTCAGATGAAGAAAATTAGGATCAGAGAAGTTAAAGAAACCGCCCAAAGCCACACACCAGTGAGTGGCTGAGGTAGCACTTAAATCAAGGTCCACCAGGCTCAAAAGTCTGTGTTTCCCCCATCCTGCCTGCAAGCAGCACCTGACAGACAGTGGAGGAACATCTGTCTCTCTTCCCTTCTTCCAGCCCACATCTCTGAGACCTATGGCTAGGCTGGGCCAGGGCTTGGGTTCAGGCTCCAGAGTGATGGGCATTCAGGAGAATCTCCTGCACAGCTAGACCCCAACGCATGTGACTTCCCCAGGCATAGAAGAGGGGACTTGTTTAAAATTGTACCCTCCCCTGGCTCAGCACCTGTATGTAGCTCAGTGGCTAGAGCGCCAGCATCATACCCCAGAGGTGGCAGGTTCGAATCCAGCCCAGGCCTGCCAAACAAGGACAACTACAACCAAAAAAAAAAAAAAAAATAGCCAGGTGTTGTGGTGGGCACCCGTAGTCCCAGCTACTTGGGAGGCTGAAACAAGAGAATCGCTTAAGCCCAAGAGTTGGAGGTTGCTGTGAGCCATGACACTATAGCACTCTACTGAGGGAGACATAGTGGGGCTCTGTCTCAAAAAAAAAAATTGTACCCTCCCCCAAACACACTATTTATCTCTTTTCCTATTCTACTTTTTGTATAACATCCTAGATAATTTTACTTGACTTGCTCACAGCTGCATTCTGGCTAGCACACAGTAGGTGCTTAAAAAATACTTGTTAGATGACAGCATATGCTTAGCTGTAGCATTCTGCTCACAGAGTTCCTCTGATCTCCACCCTCACTCTCACCCTGGTGGCACCTGCAGCTTTAAGGACTCCCATTCCCAGGTTCTGGCCAGTGATGGGGGTGCCCCACTTTCCCTGCAGCCCCAGGCTCTCTGGCTGTCACTCCACCCCAGCCTCAGCACCAGTTCTGCCCATCAATACTCGCCCCTGGCAGCCACACTTGGATGCCCACCCTAATCAATAACCAGCGGCTGCCATCGATCAGCCCCAGGGGTATAGAGAGTTGGGAGAGGCAAAGGGGAGAACAGGCAGGGTGTGCAGATACAATCTCAGGAAGGAGCACCAACAGGGATCGCCCAGGGACCCAACCAGGGCACACAAATAGGACAGAGCTAATCGGAAGCCAGAAGCAAAAATGAGGGGGAGAGGAGATGCCAGACCCTGGGACTGGAATGGCAAAGAGTCAGACACCCAGGGTGGCCCCTGAGAAAGAAACAAGAAGCAAGAAAGGAAGGGTTGTTGAAGTCCTACTGGGTACCCAGGGCATCTATCATCTCTTAAGCCCCAGCACTACTCTGGAAGAAAGAGGTTATCAGCTCCCTTCTCACAGGGAGAAAATTAAGCTCAGAGGTTAAGAAATTCACTTAAGGCCTGAGCCTTTATATTTGAGAGCAGAGCTAGAATTTGAACCCAAGTTTGATGTCTCTTGGGGAGAAAGCCCAGGCTAGCTGAGAGGCGAGGCTCTTTGCAGCATCCCATATTAGCCCTGAGTGGTCATTTCTGGGCTTCCAGCCTGGAACACTACCCACAGCCAGTGGGAAGCTAGGAGGAGGTGCACCCACAGCCTCCACTGGGATGCCCCAATTGCAGCTTGTCCACATGGTTCAGGAAGCTGAATATGGTGGTGTGCATCCATAGTCCCAGCTACTCGGGAGGCTGAACCAGTAGGTTCACTTGAGCTCCGAGCAACACAGAAAGATCCTGTCTTTTTAAAAACAAAACCAGGCTCAGTGCCTATGGCTCAAGCGGCTAAGGCGCCAGCCACATACACCTGAGCTGACGGGTTCGAATCCAGCCTGGGCCTGCCAAAACAATGCCGGCTACAACCAAAAAATAGCTGGGCATTGTGGCGGGTGCCTGTAGTCCCAGCTACTTGGGAGGCTGAAGCAAGAGAATCGCTTAAACCCGATTCTCAAGGAATTGAGAGGAGTTCGAGGTTGCTGTGAGCTGTGGTGTCACGACACTCTTGAGGGCGACAGCTTGAGGCTCTGTCTCAAAGAAAAAACTAAACAAAACAAAAAAAGATGGTTCAGGACAGGTGAAGGCGGAAGAAAGGGGTAGGGATGTCAGATGGGGGAGGGGTCTGGTGCGGTGGTAGGTTGGGTAGGATGGTTGTGTGACTTGACTTGGCCTCAGCATCAGGCCTCCTAGCTGGCACTAGGCTGGAAGTTTTCTCCTTGAAAACCCCAGCTCCCACCCTCTTTCTTTCTCCTCCCTCCCAAACTCTTCTGATTGCCACAGCACGAACTTGGACAAGTTACTCAATCCTCCTGAGCCTCAGTTTCCTATCTATAAACCAAAGGTGGTTAAAAGTCCCAATCCAAAGTACCATAAGTGGGCTCAGCGCCTGTGGCTCAACCGGCTAAGGCGCCAGCCACGTACACCTGAGCTGGCGGGTTCGAATCCAGCCCGGGCCCACCAAACAACAATGACGCTGCAACCAAAAAATGGCCGGGCATTGTGGTGCGCACCTGTAGTCCCAGCTACTTGGGAGGCGGAGGCAGGAGACTAGCTTGAGCCCAGGAATTGGAGGTTGTTGTGAGCTGTGATGCCACAGCACTCTATCCAGAGTGACAGCTTGAGGCTCTGTCTCAAAAAAAAAAAAGAAGACAAAGTACCATAAGTGGTAGGCATGTAAGCTTGGGTAAGTACATGGTAAAAGGTTAGCACTGTCAGTGTCACCACCATCACCACATTACTCCTCCTGCTCCAAGCATGTGGCTTCCAGGTCCCAGACCCACCGAGGTGAGATTGTTGTAAGTGGGTGTGTCAGCCTCTGATTTATTTAATTTTAGATTTTGAGACAGGGTCTCGCTCTGTTGCCCAAGCTAGGGTGCAGTGGGGCCTTACCATAGCTCACTGCAATCTCAAACTCCTGGGCTCAAGAGATCCTCCCGCCTCAGCCTTCTGAGTAGCTGGGACTACAGGTGCCCACCATCACTGCAGGCTAGTTTTTCTATTTTTTGTAGAGACAAGGTCTTACCATGTTACTCAGGCAGGGCCTCTCAAAGTGCTGGAATTACAGGCGTGAGCCCCTGCAATGTCCTTCGCACAGTGCCTGACCCACGGATGGTACCTCTATGTATCTGAGCAGCTGTCTACGCAGGTGCTCTGAGTGCAGGTGGGTCTAGCTCCCAGAGAATCAAGAGCACCTATAGCAGGTGACTTGCCTTCTCTGACGCTGAGAGCAGAAGGTCAAGGCTTCCTGGAACGTGACGGGGGATTTGCCCCTCCAATCCACTCTAGAGAAGAGGGAGGGGAGGTCATCAGTGTTCAACCTCAGCACTTGTTCTCTTGTTTATTCATTGTTTTTTAAACATCCAGTGTGTTCCTGGCCCTGTGCTGGGACCTGAAAGTACAAAATAAATAAAGCTAGTTCGAATCTTGAAAATCTAAGTGGGGTGGGGTAGTCCTAGAGGGTGGGCGGAGCTTTGTCCCTGCAAGGGCCTGAGGGGTGCTGAGAGGGCCCATGCAGGACTTACAGGGTGGGCAGGGCTTAATGCTGGCAGAGGCCCAGGGCCGACAGGGGTCCTGTGAGGGTACTTGCAAGAAGAGATGGAGTCCACTGTTTCAGTTTCCTCTTTCTAAAGGAAACTGTTCAGCCCATGGATTTTTATTTGTTTGTTTGTGTTTGAGACAGAATTTCCTTTTATCGCCCTCGGTAGAGTGTGTCACGGCTCACAGCAACCTCTAGCTCTTGGGCTTAGGCGATTCTCCTGCCTCAGCCTCCGGAGTAGCTGGGACTACGGGCGCCCGCCACAACGCCTGGCTATTTTTTTGGTTGTAGTTGTCATTGTTGTTTGGCAGGCTCAGCCTGGGCTGCATCCCGCCACCTTCGGTGTACGTGATTGGCACCCTAGCCGCTGAGCTACAGGCTCCCAGCCAGCCCATGGATTGTTTTGTTTTGTTTTGTTTTGTTTTTTGAGGTTGCAGGTAAACCATAAAACTACTGCTTTTCATGGAGTCTGCCTCCCACTGCCTACAAACCTCAGCAGAAAAGCAGGAGCCTGAGGGGGAGAGGGGGCTGGCTGCAGAGGTGGGGGAGAAAGCCCAGGCCAGCTCAGCCCCTCCTCCCCAGCCCACCGCAGCTGGTGAAGGGTGTCCTCTGAAATGGAATATTGTGACAGAGAGGGCATGGGGCAGGGACGAAGGACAGGCATTTCCATAAAAATCCTTCTTGGAGTGTCGTTGTGAGGAGTCTTGTTTAGAAGCAGCCTTTGCAGAGCCCGAGGTATAAATCTCCTGGTCCTAATTCAAAGAGCAGCCCCTCTCTTTTTCCCAATCTGGGGAAGAAGCTGGGGCAATTAACTGGGGGGCAGAGCTCACGGCCTTTCCTGGATCTCTGGAAGTGCTAATGGTCCTCAGGGCTCTGGCCCTGCTCCCCCTCCACCCATCCCAGCCCACAAACAAGGTTCTGTGATTTTAAAAGATAATTCTGAGAGCAGTTGTTTTGCCCATGAAATAACAACAATGGTTTCCAATTATTGAGAGTTTACAATTTACTGTGCACTGTACTAACCTCCAGGGAGGCATGGTTTCCTCATTTTACAGAGGGGACAACTGAATGTCCTAGAGGATAAACGACTTGCCTTAGGCCACCCGGCTAGTAAGAGGTGGATCAGGACTAGAACCAAGAGTGGCCACTGTCGCAAGAGTCACAGGGATTCCAAAGGAAGGAAAAGTGGCCAGGTTGGGATGGGAATGGGTGGGAGTAACTGGAACCTATGGATTAGAGGTTGATGGGGAAGGTAAAGAAAAGGGCCACCCCAGATCAGGGTGCTGTGTCCCCTGACCAGGCTTCCAGGACCCTCAGGACAGGGACAATGACAGCCTCCTGGTCAGTGGCAGCATAAAACCCCCTCTGTGTGCATTTGGAGCATAGGCCTGGAAGTGAGGGAGCTCTGGGCTGGGAAGGAGGTAGTTAGAACTTTCTGGAGCACCTCCCCCAGCAGGATGAGCTGAAGACCACCAGGGAGGTGTTAATGAAACAGGGAAGCTGCAAACAGCCCCAGGAGTGATTCCAATCTGACACCTCCACCCCAGCCCCCACCAGTAATGAGCTGGGACCTGCCTCTCTCCCTAGAGAAAGCCATGGGGGGAGGAGCAGTGTTTGGGCATCCTTGTAGCTTCCAATGCCTCATTTCATCATCATCAATTCAATATTTTTAGAAAATTCAGATATTTCAATAGTTTTAGAACTTCTAACTCAGAGGTCTGGGCTCTTGGCACTTTGGGTAGTGAGCCTTTGACATGGGCCCACCAAGAACTCCCTCCAGGGAGATACATATGTGTGGCTCTGCGCCTGGAGCTGAGTGGTAAATAAAGGCAGCATGCCCACTGGAATTTCTGTCCTCCAAGTAGCAGAATTGGAAAGAAAGAAAGAAAGACTAGCAGGATCCTAGCCCTCCCACCACGTGTCCCTGTCTGCTCTCCCTGAGTCTGCTTCAATCAGGTGTACAGTGAGAATTAGGCAAGGGAGCTGGAGGAGGAGAGACCTCCCGCTCTGCCCACTGCCTGGGGAAGGGATGAAGAATGGGTATAGCTAGGGAGACCCCTGCCTCCGACCCCAGGAGGGAGGGGTTGAGCAGCTCTGTGAGTGGAGCCCCATGTTTGTAAACATCATTAATCAGGGATTAGCAGATGGGCATGCTAATTGCACCTGTGAAAGCAAGCGACCACGAGGTTGATTACATTTACAAACTGTGGGGATCCCTGGCACCTGGCCCTGCAGGAGTGGTGGGGGAGGGAGGAATCTCATTTAGGACCCCAGTCTGGTGGGGGACAACAATTTAGCCTCCTGCCAAAAAAAGATTGCAGGGCAGAGTCTACCCAGTCAGCGACAATCCCTAGACCCTTCCCCTCTTATTCAAGTGACCCTGACAGATGAGGGATCCTGCAAATGTCACTTCAACCCTCTCCCCTACTCCCTCCAGCACGTCTGGGGTAAATCATTCTGTATTGTAGTTGACAGGGGGCCCAAGAGCCTACAGGAAACTGAGGCCAGGTTGGCTGGCAAGCTCAGCCCAGTGCCTTGACCTCTAGGTCTGCCCCCAGATGCTGTGAAGAATGACCACCACCTTCCTCTAAGCATGAGGCTGTGGGCTTTACATGTATTTCTTCTCTTCTCATACTCACTATCATGTTAAGTGGATATCATTATTATCCCCATTTTATAGACCATGAAAACTGAGGTTTGGAATTTAAGTAGTGTTAATGTCCACACTGACACTACTATCAAGTCACAGAGTTTGAACTTAAAGCAAGCATGTTATAGCAGCCTGGGTCTTGCTGTTAACCACCACTGCTGTCTCCTCTGGTTTCCAGCTCTGCCCTTCAGGACTGAGACACCCCACCCCCAGCCCCTTCACACTCACAGCCTCCCCGCCTCCTGTGTGCTTAACCCACACTTGCTGAGAAGTGGCTCCGTGTCAGGCACTGGACCAGGCCCCAAGTTATCAGGCCTCATCTCCCTTGTTCTCAGAACCTCAGACCCTTCCTTTGTGTCATGGACCTGCTGTGTATATGATGACACCTGTTTGTGTGTCTGGCAAGTAATTTACAGCCTTGGTTCTTTTTGGTTCAAGGGAACCTGTCCCCCACCCCCACCCCAAAGCCAGCTAGCCTGCTGCCCAGGCCTGCAAAGCAAGCCAGCTAGCCTGCTGCCCAGGCCTGCAAAGCAGAGAGAAGGCCCCTGTGCCTGGCTATAAGCCCAGGAGAGCCTGGCCCCTCTAGATAGCCCAGATTGCTGGGATCTGGAAAGCTGATGAACAGCATGCCCAGGTCAGGTTAGATAGGGTTCCAGTCACCACAGAGGAGTCCTGGGCAGGAGAAAGGGTTCTGGACCCTTACTTTTACCTTCCTCAACTTCTAGGTTCCACGCCGGACTTGGTCCTAGAGAGCAGAGCTCCACTCTGTACTTCCATGTAGAGCGGAGCACTGCATTCGTTTTTATCAAGTCTATTAAGTTTCTTCAGAGAAACAGAACTAATAGAATGTGTGAGAGTGTGTATATGTGTGTGTGTTTAAAAGATTTATTATAAGGAACTGGTGCCTGCAATTACAAAGGTCAAAAAGACACAAGGTCTGGGTGGCACCTGTGGCTCAAAGAAGTAGAGCGCCGGCCCCATATGCCGGAGGTGGCGGGTTCAAACCCAGCCCCAGACAAAAACTGCAATTAAAAAAAAAAAAAAAAAAAGACACAACGTCTATAAGGTGGGTCAGCAAGCTGGAAACCCAGGCAAGGCAATGGTTCAGTTCCAGGCAAAGTTTGAAGGGCCAAGAACCAGGAGAGCTAATGGTATAGCAAGCTCATAGTCTGAGAGAGGTCAGTCTTTTGTTCTATTCAGGCCTTTAACAGATTAGATGAGGCTCACCCGCACTGGGGACGGCAATCTGCTTTACTCAGTCTATTAATTAATTAATTTATCTTTTGAGACAGTCTCTTACTATATTGCCCTCAGTAGAGTGCTGTGGCATCACAGCTCACAGCAACCTCCAACTCTTGGGTTTAAGTGATTCTCTTGCCTCAGCCTCCCAAGTAGCTGGGACTACAGGAGCCTGCCAAGACCCCCGGCTATTTTTTTGTTGTGTTGTTGTATTGTCATTGTTGTTTGGCAGGCCCAGGCTGGATTTGAACCTGCCAGCCCAGGTGTATGTGGCCAGCACCCTAACCAGTGAGCTACAGGTGCCGAGCCCCTCAGTCTATCAATTTAAATGTTAATCTCTTCCAAAAACACGCTCACAGAAACATCCAGAATAATGTTTGAACAATATCTGGGCACTCCATAGCCCAGTCAAGTGGACACATAAAATTAGACATCAAAACAAGATTTATATTAGTGCATGCTAATTGGGGGATGTAGAGTCCTTTAGTTTATAGAACATTTTTTTTTTTTTTTGCAGTTTTGGCCAGGGCCAGGTTTGAACTCGCCACCCTCAGTATATAGGGCCAGCGCTCTACTCCTTGAGCCACAGGCACTGCCCAGTTTATAGAACATTTTTTACTGACATTCTCATTTTATAACATGTCTGTTGGAAGGGGTTGGATAAAGCTGGTATTAATGGCACATCACTGTTTTACAGATGAGATTGAGAAGCCACTTAGGCAAGAAACTATGGAGCCAGGGCTGTTATGAACATCTTCCAAAAAACCTTAGGGACAGATGAAGGGTCACCCTGGCCCAAACTTCCAGGCACAAGCTCAAAATCCTAGGTGTGAATGTGCTTCTTGCTGTGAATGTAAAGCAGTTTCTTGGACATGAGTGAGCGGCTCAAAAGCCCGTGATTCTTGAACCTGGCTGTACCATAAGATCAACTGGGGAGCTTTAAGAAATACCAATACCTGGGTGCACCTGTGGCTCAGTGAGTAGGGCGCTGGCCCCATATACCTAGGGTGGCAGGTTCAAACCCAGCCCTGGCCGAACTGCAACAAAAAAATAGCTGGGCATTGTGGCGGGCACCTATGGTCCTAGTTACTCAGGAGGCTGAGGCTATAAAAAGATCTTAAGCCTTTTCTAAACAAATTCATAAGCAAACACAAATTGGCATCACCATTAGAATTCTGAGTTACATTCATTCCAGATGGAGTACAGTGAAAAGGGGTTACTATTTATTGAACACCTACCACACCTGTGGCCCTGACCCTATTGCCCTCTCTACCCTCCCACAACCCAGGAAGGCAACATTATTTCCCTTTTACCTAGGAGGTGAGTGAGGCACATGTGGGTAAGTATTTGCCCAAGGTCACATAGCAGTCAGGATGACAATTTAGGAAATCCATGTTGCAGGACCGTGGTTCACAACTTGGGGTTATGGGGGGGCTTTGCCCACCAGGGGCCATTTGACCACGTCTGGTTCCATAATTGGGGGTGGAAGGTTACTACTGGCATTTAGTGGGTGTAAATCAGGAGCGCTGCTAAACATCCTCCAATGCACAGGACAGCTCTCACGGCCACGATGGACTGACCCCCAACATCAACATTGCAGCACTTGAGAGCCTCGCTCTAGTGCTTCTCAGCCCTGGCTGCACACTAGACCCTTCTGCAGAGCTTGGAAAGGCCTGACACCCACACCCATTACCTGAGACTCTCTGGGAAAGTGTTGGGTTTTGGGAATTTTGCCAGGTGGTTCCAATGTGCTAGCAAGACTGAGCCCCACTATTTACATTACTTAGACTGGTGGCTTCTGTTCCATCTGTGGTACCCTGCTGGAAGAGTACCAAATTATGTCCAGGCTGTACACTCAACAGGGAGCCTGTCCTTGGTTCCTCCTGTTGAGGTGGAGTGACTGACGAGTCCCTGGTGGGGGTGACCCGCTGGGTGGGAGGTGTTTGCCAATTTCCCCTTGCTTCTCCTGGGGCTGCAGCCAGGCAGCTCCCCTGGGTGCTGAAAACTCGGCCAAAGAGCAAGGCTGCCATCTAATGGAGAAACTGAAGAAATGCGCCATTTGTTGTGATTTTTTTTGGTCCTAACGACCCAATGAGGTAGAGACACGTGAAGATGAAGAGGTGTGCTAAAGAACCCACAGTGGGGCAGTGTTTGAACCTGGATTTGTACCTGGTCTACCTCACACCAGGGCCCCGGCCCTCCCTCTACATCAGTGCGCTTCCAAAATTTTTATCTCATGGCACATTTGGACCTACACACTTCTGTGGCACACTTAAATTCTGCGGATCAAAAAAAGAGTCACAAAAAGAAATACACTTTGCTTTGAACTTCTTTCAAAAATAATTTAATGACAGACCCGCTGGCCATTCACCCGCCACACGGCCAGAGCTCACCCTCTGCTGCCGCCACCTTCGCTCACCATGGGGGTGACCGGAGGCCCTGGTCGCCGCGCCCGCCGCGCCCGCCGCCGCCACCGCTGCCCTCCACGCATCGAGCGCTCCCGGGGCCGCTTCCCCGTCGTCGTGCTCGCTGAGCCCGAGCAGCCCATCACGGTCCCCGCCATGGCTGTCGCGACCTCCCAGGTGCGCCAAAACTACCACCCCCTCTGCGAGGCGACCATCAACGGCCAGATCAACTTGCAGCTGCACAGCTCCTACGTGTACCTCTCCCTGGCCTTCTACATCGGCCGGGAAGGTGTGGCCCTGAAGCTCTTCGCCCGCTACTTCCTGCGCCAGTCGCACAGGCAGAGGTAGCACGCCGAGATGCTGATGCAGCTGCAGAACAAGCGCGGGGGCCGCCTCCGCCTTCGCGACATCAGGAAGCCTGTCGTCCACGAGTGGGATAACGGCCTGCAGGCCATGGAGTGCGCCTTTCGGATGGAGAAGACAATCAGCCAGAGCTTCGTTGTCCTGCACCAGGTGGCCAGCGACAACAGTGACACGCAGCTCTGCAACTTCCTGGAGACCCACTTTCTGCACGATGCGGTGAAGACCGTCCAGGAGCAGGCTGGCTACCTCACCGACCTGCGCAAGCTGGGGGCTCCGGACTCCAAGCTGGCCGAGTACGTCTTTAACAAGCTCACCCTGGACCGCAGCGACCACGAGGACTGAACTGGGACTGTCCCCACAGCCATGGGTGCTTCCACCCCACAGCCACAGGGTGAGCCACCAGGCCGGGGGTGCACATTGCCCTTTCAGAGCA
>CAUYRH010056090.1:0-14813 GCA_963574655.1 Perodicticus potto
CTCCGCCTCCCAAGTAGCTGGGACTACAGGCGCCCGCCACAACGCCCGGTCATTTTTTGGTTGCAGCCGTCATTGTTGTTTGGCGGGCCCGGGCTGGATTCGAACCCGCCAGCTCAGGTGTACGTGGCTGGCGCCTTAGCCCGCTGAGCCACAGGCGCCGAGCCGAGACCTCGTCTTTAAAATAGCTGGGTGTTGTGGTGGGCACCTGTGGTCCCAGCTACTTGGGAGACTGAGGCAAGAGTATTGCTTGAGCCCAAGAGTTTGATGTTGCTGTGAGCTATGAAAGCACAGCACTCTACTGAGAGCAACAAAGAAAGACTCTGTCTCAAAAAGAAAAAAAAAGGGTAAATTGTATAGTATGTGAATTTTTTCTCAATAACTGTTAGAAAATATTTGGAGTTCCAAGAAACATTAATGTGTACTTTAAATACATATTAATGCCTTGGAGCTTGTAGCTCAGCAGCTAAGGCTCCAGTCACAAGAACTGGAGCTGGCAGGTTTGAACCCAGCCCGGGCCTGCCAAACAACAATGACAACTACAACCAAAAAATAGCGGGGCACTGTGGCAGGAGCCTGTAGTCCCAGTTACTTGGGAGGCTGAGGCAGGAAAACCGCTTAAGCCCAAGAGTGGGAGGTTGCTGTGAGCTGTGATGCCAAGGCACTCTACTGAGGGTGACATAGTAAGACTGTCTCAAAAAATAAATAAAGAAATAAAATACGGGGCGGTGCCTGTGGCTCAGTGAGTAGGGTGCTGGCCCCATATACTGAGGGTGGCGGGTTCAAACCCGGCCCTGGCCAAACTGCAACAAAAAAATAGCTGGGGGTTGCGGTAGCAACCTGTGGTCCCAGCTACTCGGGAAGCTGAGGCAAGAGAATCGCCTAAGTCCAACAGCTGGAGGTTGCTGTGAGCTATAACGCCACAGCACTCTATTGAGGATGACAAAGTGAGACTCTGTCTCTTAAAAAAAAAAAAAAAAAAAAAGGAAGAAAAGAAAAGAAATAAATTACATATTATTGGGTCCAGGTAGAAAATGGTAGCAGCTGCATTCAGGCTTTCTGGGCTGTTGGGTCCGGCCTGTCCACAGCTGGAGTGGCCAGTGTCGAGTCGTGCTCACAGAGAGGAAGGCTCGGCTTGCATGTGGAGGGCCCTCACCTCCCTCATCGCGCGTCCCGAGGTGGGAGTGAGCACGCCGAATGTTTTCTTGAAATCGCACCACGGAGAACACAAGAGACCCCAGTTCATCCCCTACCCCCATCTTCACATCAGGACCAAGCCCTTTCCCTGGGGAGATGGTAACCATACTCTATTCCACAATCCTCATGTGAATCCGCTTCCACCTGGCTATGAAGATGAATAAAGAGAACCTAGACCACTACCCAGGCATTGGGGACCACAGCATCTGTTTGGACCGTTACTCTGCACATGGACCAGAGAAAAGTGTACGGGACCTTAAGCTCACCTTCTTTTACCATATGATTACCAGTCTTCCACCTCTTTGCTTGTGGTAGGAAATGGCTTAAATAAATAAACTAAGATTGGTCATGAGCTGAAACAAAAAGTATTCACTAATAAGTGCTATGAAATTACATATGGTGAAATATATGTATTTGTTTAATAAATTGTATTATATTAAAATGTATATAACACATAAATACAAATGGAATATACATACATAAATATGTGTAACCATAAATATTAAAAATGTACACAGGCTGGGTGCAATGGCTCATCCCTGTAATCCCAGCACTCTGGGAGGGGGAGGCAGGAGGATTGCTTGCATTCAGGAGTTTAGGACCAGCCTGAGAAAGAGTGAGACCCCGTCTCTGCTGAAAATAGAAAAATTAGCCAGACTGGGAGGTGCCTGTGGCTTAGTGAGTAGGGCACCGGCCCCATATACTGAGGGTGGCGCGTTCGAACCTGGCCCCAGCCAAACTGCAACAAAAAATAGCCGGGCGTTGTGGCAGGCGCCTGTAGTCCCAGCTATTCGGGAAGCTGAGGCAAGAGAATCGCATGAGCCTAGGAGTTGAAGGTTGCTGTGAGTTGTGACGCCACAGCACTCTATCAAGGGTGACAAAATGAGACTCTGTCTCTAAAAAAAAAAGAAAGAAAGAAAGAAAAGAAAAATTAGCCAGGCATTGTGGCGGGAACCTGTAGTCCCTGCTACTCAGGAGGCTGAGCCAGGAGGATCACTTGAATCCAGGAGTTGAGGTTGCTGTGAGCTAGGCTGATGCCACAGTACTGTAGCCTGGGCCATGGAGTGAGACTCTGTCTCAAAAATTAAAATAAATAGAATAAAATAAAATAAAGACAAAATTTCATGAAAATAGAGGCCCGGTGGCTCGGCGCCTGTGGCTCAACGGGCTAAGGCGCCAGCCACGTATACCTGAGCTGGCGGGTTCGAATCCAGCCTGGGCCCGCCAAACAACAATGGCTGCTGCAACCAAAAAAATGGCCGGGCGTTGTGGCGGGCGCCTGTGGTCCCAGCTACTTGGGAGGCAGAGGCAAGAGACTCGCTTGAGCCCAGGAATTGGAGGTTGCTGTGAGCTGTGATGCCACAGCACTCTATCCAGGGTGACGGCTTGAGGCTCTGTCTCAAAAAAAAAAAAAAAAAGAAAAAAAAAGAAAATAGAGGCCCGGGGTGCATCTTAGAAGGGTACAGGCAAAACTTACTAAATGCAGAATAGAAATGTCTTCATACAATAACTAAGAAAATGCCATGAAGGCTATGTTAAACAGTTTGATGAAAACATTTCAGATTGTATATGAAACCAGCACATTATACCCCTTGATTGCACTAATGTACACAGCTATGATTTAATAAATAAATAAATAAAACATAACAAAAATGAAAGAGAAATAAAGTGTTTTCTAGACAAGCAAAAACTAAGGCAATTCCCGACCACTAGACCAGCCCTACAAGAAATGCTTAAGGGAGTCTTACATCTGGAAATGAAAGGACAATATCTACCATCATGATAACACAAAACAAACTGCAAAACTCACTGGTAGAGCAGATACACACTAAGAAAGAGAAAGGAGTCAAATGTCATCACAAAACACCACCAATCATGAAGATATAGAAAGTCGAATAAAGGAATAAAGTATATACATGTATAAAAAAAATCAGAAAATAATAAGCAAAATTATAAGAATAACTCTTCACCTATCAATAGTAATCTTGTATGTAAGTAGTTAAAGTACCTATCATCATAAAAAACAAACAAACAAACTATAAAACTCACTGGTAGAGCAGATACACAACTGAGAAAGAGGAAGGAGTCAAATGTCACTACAAAACACTGCCAAATCATAAAGCTACACAAAGATGAAGAAAGGAACAAAGAATATACATGTACAAAACAATCAGAAAATAATAAGCAAAATTATGAGAGTAAGTCTTCACCTATCATAAGCAGTTAAAATTCCCCAATTAAAAAATACAGATTGGTGTTCAGCATGCCCCTTGGGTGAAGGGCTTAACTACAATTTAAACTTTACCTTAGAAATGAAAACAATGTAACCTAAACATTTGTACCCTCGTATCAATCTGACATTTAAAAAAACACCAAAAAAGAAAAAAAAGAAAAGATAGAGACATTACTTGGATGGAGTTGAAACACATTTTTCTTAGTAAAATATCTTAAGAATGGGAAAAAGTATCCAATGT
This sequence comes from Perodicticus potto, assembly GCA_963574655.1. Taxonomy (NCBI): domain Eukaryota; kingdom Metazoa; phylum Chordata; class Mammalia; order Primates; family Lorisidae; genus Perodicticus; species Perodicticus potto. The sequence goes on from CAUYRH010056090.1 coordinate 3,669, forward strand.
ACTCAATACTAATAAGAAATTAGTATATAAACAATTACATGGCTTGGCGCCTGTGGCTCAACGGGCTAAGGCGCCAGCCACTTATACCTGAGCTGACGGGTTCGAATCCAGCCCGGGCCTGCCAAACAACAATGATGGCTGCTACCAAAAAATGGCCGGGCATTGTGGCGGGCGCCTGTAGTCCCAGCTACTTGGAGGCAGAGGCAGGAGACTCGCCTGAGCCCAGGAATTGGAGGTTGCTGTGAGCTGTGATGCCAGGGCACTCTATCCAGGGTGACAGCTTGAGGCTCTGTCTCAGAAAAACAAAACAAAACAAAACACAACTACATGCCCACATGAAAGAAAAAAATACAAGTATAGTTTAGCAGGGGGTAAGAGAGAGAAAAGAGAGGGGAGGTGGAATCTCACCTAGTATGCACAACGTGAGGGTGTTCAGTATGCCCTCTGGGTCAAGGTCTCAATTAAATTTTAACTTTACCCTAGAATTAAAAACAATGTAACCTGAACATTTATAACCTCATATTAAACTGAAATTAAAGAAAGAAAAAATATAGACTGGCTGAATGGATTACAAAACCAAGACCTGATAATATGCTACCTATTAGAAACTCACTTCACTTGTAAATACATAAATAGAGTGAAAGTGAAGGGGTGGAAAAAATATCCCAGGTCAAAAATACTCTATGCAAACAGAAACTAAAAATGTTCAGGAGTAGCTATACTTATACCAGACAAAATAGACTTTGTCAAAAAACATAAAAAGAGGTTTGGTGCCTGTAGCTCAGTGGCTAGAGAGCCAGCCACATACACTGGAGCTGGTGGGTTCAAATCCAGCCCGGGCCTGACAAACAACAATGACAACTACAACCAAAAAATAGCCAGGCATTGTGGCAGGCGCCTGTAGTCCCAGCTACTTGGGAGGTTGAGGCAAGAGAATCACTTAAGTCTAAGAGTTTGAGGTTGCTGTGAGCTGTGATGCCATGGCACTCTACCCAGGGTAACAGAGTGATACTCTGTCTTAAAAAAAAAAAAAAGAGAGAGAGAGAGACAAAGAAGGTCATTATATAATATAAAAGAATCAATCCAGCAAGAGGATATTACAATTTTAAATATTTATGTATATGCACTCAATACCAGAGGACCCAGAAATATGTAGCAAATATTATTAGAGCTGAAGAGAGAGATACCCAATACAATAATAGTTGTATTCTGCAATACTCCACTTTCAGCATTGGATACATCATCTAAACATAAAATCTTCAGTATAATTGGAACAACCAACCAAACTTAATATACTTCTAAATTTGACTAAAATTTTCTGACATCTCAAGGCCCTCAAACCTTGTCTTTTATAAGGATACCTTTAATAAGATATTTGATTGTTAGTATCTAATGGTGACATTTTGCTTATCCCTATTGCTACATCATGCCTTGGACCACTACATCCTCTTTACCACTGGAAATACAGTAATTAATGACTTTCAACTAGTCTGATTAGAGAACCAATTCCAGAAAACCCAGAAGGAATTCAGAAAACTTGTCCTTAAGATTCTGTTCTCTAGAATTATTCCTTGTACCAAAATCTGTATCAGTCATGGTTTTACCAAAGAAACAGATCCACTATAATATTGATCGATGCCTATCCAGGGTAAAAGACATCCTGGCAAGAGAAAGCACCTGGAGTCCACTTCCTCTGTCACCAGCCAGGAGCATTCCTGCACCCTCCTCTGACTGTCCACAGAGTACCTGAGCTTAGGACAGGCACATGAGTGTCAGGAGGTCCAGTTGATGGGATAATCAACTGAGTGGCACAGGGCAGGATGGGACAGGGTATGGCAGAATCCTGATCAACAAGCAGCAAGGTCTGGGATAGGTAGAGTGAGGAAGGCAGGTGCTCACTCACCAATCCACTAAAGGAAGAAATCATATCCATCCAGGTCTTGGGGTCTGCAGGAGAAGGAGATTAGGTATAGCAGGGACAGGCAGTTTCCACAGGCGGCTCATTGAAAATTAGGATGAGGAAAAAAAAAAAAATTAGGATGAGGACTAGTTGCCTGACTTAGGACTTAGGCCCAGTCCTCCTCACATTGTGCGCTGATCTCTCTGCTTTCAGGAAGCTCTACCATCTCCCAAATGCACCTCACTCCAATATCTATATACAACTTTGGCACAGTTGGGCTCATAGATGTTTAGGAAGCCTTGGTCTGTCTAAATCAGAGTGGGAGTTGGGGGCATAGGGGATCTAGTGGGCCCAGGACATCACTTTGTCTAGGCTCCCCTTCTGCTGGCTCATAAATGATGACAGAAGGCCAAGGCCACTCAGGAACCCAGGGCACCAATTAGGACCTAAGCCCCAGAAGGGGAAACAAGGAGCAGAGATTCCCTCTTCACACCCCCTTGCAACTCCTTTTATAAGCCCTAAGTATCTCTGGGCTTAGTACCCTCTCCAGCCCCACAGCCACTGCTCTTGTCCCAGCCATCATCTTTTCACACCTGAGTTAGCTCAACAACCCAAAACTCATCAACCCACTTCCACCTGGGATCTGCGGATAGTTGGTCAGAGAAACTCCAAAAGCAGAGCAAGCATAGGCCACTCCATTTTGAGCATAAGGCACTCCATCTTGGCCATTCTGGGACTTCTGCTGAAACCACCCCCTTCTGGACCCAGCCAGGAGGAACAAGAAACTAGCAGACACAATGGCTCCAGGGGAACTAAACTGCAAACAAACAGAGCAGTCTCAGGAGGAAGCCAGCTAGAACCATACCTGGCTAAAAGTCACTAGTATACCAAAGTAACAATACTCCTACCCCACCTAAAAATTTTAAAAAAATAAGCACTCTTGCTCTTCAGGGCTGATGCCTATTGAATCTCAGTGGCCTTCACTGGGGTGCCAAAGAAACATTAGCTATTGCTTTACATCTGGCTTTGTGATTTGATAGCGTCAACTGCTACCTTACACCTGCCACCAACTCTCTATCTGCACTGCAGTCAGAAAGAACTTTCTTCTCAACGTTAAAAGCATTGTCACTGTAAAGATAATACCTACTTGTCATGCAATAGAGAAATGACCCTGATTCCACCCTTGTGTCTTTCAACACATTTTTGCCTTGATTTTTTAATGGGTACATAATAACATATATTTATGGGGTACATAGTAATGTTTTCATATGTACAATGTATAATTAGTATAAGCATCATCTCAAATATGTCACTTTTTGTGTATTTGGGGAACATTTAATATCCTCCCTTCTATTTGAAAATATGTTTTATTATTGCTGAATAGTATTTCATTGTGTGCACATACCACACTTTCTCTGTCCATTAATCTCTGTCCACATTTTCTCTGTCCATAATTTCTCTGTCCATTATGTATTTGGGTCAATTCCATATCTTGCCTATTGTGCATAGTACTATAATAAACATAAAGGTGCAGATGTTTTTTTAATATACTGATTTCTTTTCTTTTCTTACAGATAAATGCCCAATAGTGGGATTGCTAGATCATATGGTAGTTTTATTTGTAGTTTTTTGAGGAATCTCCATAATGTTCCCCATAGTGACTGTGCTAATTTATATTCTCACCAATTGTGTATAAGAGTTTCCTTTCCTCTGCATTCTCAATTAGCTTTGTTATTTTTTGTCCTTTTGATAATAGCTATCCTAACTAGGGTCATCTTATTTCATTCTGATTTTGATTTGCATTTCCCCAATCCATGATACTGAGCATTTTTTCATATGTTTCCTGGCCATTAATATATTCTCTTTGCTGAAATGTTTGTTCAGATCATTTTCTCATTTCTTAATCAGATTGTGAGTTTTTTTTCTGTTGAGATATTAAAAATTCTTGTATATCCTAAGTATTAACCCCCTGTTGGATGAATAGATGGCAATTTTTTTTTCTCCCTGTTGTCTTTTCACTCTGTTGATTTTTTTTTTGTTTGTTCTGCAGAAGCTTTTTAGTTTGCTATAGTCCCATTTGTTTATTTTTGCTTTTGTTGCCTGTGCTTTTGAGATCTTATTCATAGAATATTTTCCCAGACCAATGCCCTAAAGCATTTTCCTTATTTTTTATTCAAATAGTTTTATACACAGTGGCCATAAAGTTCACGGATATTTTGAATTGCACACGAACTTTATGGCCTCCCTGTATTTGCATGTATTGCATTTAGAATCAAGTTCTGTGATGCCAAAATTCTTTCTACTACTTCCCCCACCTCACAATATTGGTGAAAACCAGGTGCTGAGCCAAGTCGAGAAAGAGTTCAAGTCCAAAAGTCCCTGGTGGGAGGGAGGCAGATAGAGAGATAAAGTAACCACAGAACTAGGGGAAAGTTTGGTGGGTCAGGATTTATTCTTTGGTTTGGATAGTAGCCAGGGCAGAAAGAAAAGTACTGTATGAGAAAGTCTCTTGAATGTTATCACAATCAGGTTGATGAAAATATCTTTGATTGTATCTGAAGCCCGTACACTGTACCTCATGACTGAATTATTGTACACAGATATGATTTAATAAAAAAGAAAAGATAAAAAATAAATAAATAAATAAAAAATAAAAAATTCTCACCATCAATAATCAGAGAAATGCAAATTAAAGCCACAAAGAGATACCATCTTACTACAATTAGAATGGTCATTACTTAAAAGTCAAAAAATGGATGTCAGCATGGATGGGCTAAAAAGGGAACACTAATACACTATTGATGGGAATGTGATTCACCTTCTCTATGATGATCAGTGTGAAGACATAGCCAAGAACTAAAAGTAGCTCTATCATTGATCCTGCAATCCCACCACTTTGTGTCTACCCAAAGGAAAAGAAATCATTATATCAAAAAGATACCTACACTTTTGTATCTATTGCAGTACAATTCACAATTGTAAAAAATGTGGAATCAATCTAAGTGCCCATCAACCAATGAGTGAATAAAGAAAATACAGTGTATACATACACTATGGAATGCTACTCAGTTATAAGGAAAAAATGAAGTAATGTCTTTTGCAGCAAGTTAGGTGGAAAGGAAGCTATTATCCTAAATGAAGTAACCCTGAAACATAAAAATAAATGCCACAGGTTCTCATTTATAAGTGGGAGCTAAACTATGGCCACACAAGGGCACAGGGAGTGATATAATGGACATTGTAGACTCAAAAAGGAGAAAGGATATGGGGATGTAGGGAAAAGGGATGAAAACTTAATTATGAGGTGCAACATACACAACTCAGTGATGGCTAGCAGAAGCCTAGACTCCACCAGTGTACAATATATGCATGTAACAGAATACAACTCGTATCCCCTAAACCTATTAAAATTTTTTAAAAGGGGAAAAAAAACCGTGTGTGGGGAAGTTGATTTTGGAAGATTTGTTGGAAGCAGGCACAGTAAGAGATTGAAGATGTGAAGACAGCATAAAAAGTACCAAGAGCAGACCCAAAACAGCACCAAATGGGGCCACTTAGTGTAGCAGCAAATAGACCCATACCCTCAACCAGCCCTACATAACAAATGTTTGTATGGATTAGTATTCCCTCTTCTACTATTAGTGTTAGAATTATAATTGCTAGTGATTAGTGCTGCAAATGATACTTTTGGAGTATCAAGGCATGGATAGATTATACTGACATGTTTTCTAGGGAAACAGAACATGCAGTCAAAACTCTACTTATTGGCTCTCAATGTGTCTTGGGCTATGTGTGCAGTCTTAGAAAAGTCAACTAACTCCTCCAAATTTCAGTCACTTCACTGGCAAAATGAGAGCTGTGGCAGCTCTAAAAGTCTTTCTGGAGAGAGAAATTATTCCTATCCATTCAACTCCAGCAGGGCCAGCAACCTTGTGGGAGGTAGCAACATTCTTCCTTTTGGACCAGCCCATTCATATATAGATGTTTATCCCAAAGACAATATCCTGCTGCCTCTTCTCTCTGCTGCATTTCCCTAGAAGCCCTTCTTCTTTAAGACAGCCCTACTGTTGTCCAGGTTGTCACTGTTATACCATGACCATATTCATTATAACATCAGGCGGCATTTGGCATCTTACTAAAAAGGAAAAAAATACATTAATATGGCAAAATTATTTTTACTTAGCATGTTTCAGAGCACAAGTCATGTATTTTCGATGTTAAGCTACTTTTCATATATATAGGCAGCACAAGTCCCTTGATATCTATGAAAATGAAAATATGTGGCAGAGAACAAGGGGATACCCCTGGATCCTACACTGGGGCATGCTAAGAGCTGAATCCAAACCAGGACCAGCTACTTCACTCTGCTGGAGGCCTTAGCAATAGTGGCAGCCTGTTCTAATAGCCCTATCTCTTGTTCAAAGGTCAAAGCCAATATCAGGGGATGTGATTTGAAGCTTTCAGCCCCAATTTCTGTCCAAGCAGGGTACTTGCAGTTACAGCATTAAAAGTTCAGTTACTGAAGCTTTGGAGGTTCTTTAACCTCTAGAGCACATCTTTAAAACCAGATATCCCGGGTGGCAGCTGTGGCTCAGTGGGTAGGGCACCGAGTCCATATACGAAGGATGGCAGGTTCGAATCCGGCCCTGGCCAAACTGCAACAAAAAGTAGCCAGGTGTTGGTGGCAGGTGCCTGTAGTTCCAGTTACTCGGTAGGTTGAGGCAAGAGAATGTCCTAAGTCCAGGAGTTGGAGGTTGCTGTGAGCTGTGATGCATGGCACTTGTACTCAGGGCAATAAAATGAGACTCTGTCTCTAAAAAAAAAAAAAAACCAAAAACCAGATATCCCTGGGAGAGGCAAAACCTTAATTCAGGAATGACAAATAGATTTTATCTAAAGTGCCAACTTTAATCAATTGGTAACTAGGGCCTGGAGCATTGCACTAAGAAAAACTCTTAAACTTTTCCTTAGGGTAATATTCAAAATGTTTAACAATCTACCAGTCAGCACAAATAGTAGAGCTGGAAGAGTGGCTCCACCCAACCCCCCAAGGCTCACTCCACTCCACCCCCTTCCAGGCACCCTGCTGGTTTGGGAGTTAACTCTTTAGTTGACAGGAGGTCAGGAGAGCCTAAGGACTTGGCTATTTACCAACAGACAGAGAAATGGTTTGTTGTCTAAGTCACCTGATTGTGTGCTCAGTGTTACCTACAGCTGTTTCTCAATCCATAGATAGTGGGCTGTAGCAAACAGCAGTGTCAGTAGAGGGGGGAGGCCTGGAAAAGAGAATGCAGCACCACGTTCACTAAGTATTTGCCTGAAGACTTTACCTCCTAAAGCATCCACATTTTCCTCAATGGGTTCTAGAACCAGAAACAGCATGTTGTGCGAATTAGGAATTTTGACTAGGTACAAATGCAGAGTTGAGAAGGTGAACCTCAGATGTACATACTAGATACACGTCTAATGATTTGCTTTTTGCTTTTTGTTGCAAGGAATCTTCTTGACATGAAACTGGAGTACTTACAGTTCATTATGTAATTTAGTGAAATTAGCCTTAGAAAGCTAAAAATAATAAGATTGTTTCTATTCACTTTAATTAAAATTATGGGTAGGATCAAGCCTATTAGTCTGACACAGAAAGATCCTAGAAATCTCACAAACATAGCCAAGTTTTTCTGGCCCTTTGTGGGTGCTCACTAATTAGAAGATTCTAGCAGAAGACAGCCTAGAACAGCAGTTCTCAACCTGTGGGTCGCAACCCCTTTGTAACAATGAAAATACATCCTGCATATCATATATTTACATTACGATTCATAACAGTAGCAAAATTACAGTTATGAAGTAGCAATGAAAATAATTTTATGGTTGGGGGTCACCACAACCTGAGGAACTGTATTAAAGGGTCGTGGCATTAGGAAGGTTGAGAACTACTGGTAGAGTTAGCCTGCGTGTGGGGCACCTGGCCTAGCAGGTGTAGCTGATCACCAAATATGAGAATGACTTAGACCCTTGTTCCCTTGGAGACATACAGGTGCAAAACTCTAAGTCTCTCTCATACTTCAAGGTACATCAGAAATGCCTAGGGAGCATGTTTAAATACAGGTTCATGAGCTAAATTCCAAACTGACTTTATTTTAGGCTGTAGATCATACTTTTAGAAGAGTTAGTGAGAATGAGAATCCCAGAAGAGGATTCTGGAGGAGATGGAAGCAGACAATAAAATAGAGGAAGAAAATGTGAGGACATAGGGATACTTGACATAAACGCCCCAAAGTCTGGCTTTCCTGGCTTTTCCAGATCCTGCCTTTGTCAAAATAATGATTTAGGTTCATTTATTAATGCAGAGCAATAAATGCTTGCTCTGTGTTCATTGATGCAAATCTCATAGTGGCAGCCACCCTAGAAGGTGGGCACTACTGTTATTCTCATTAAACTGAGGCCCAAGGCCCAACATCACCCAGCTTGAAGGTAATAAAACCAGGCTTTGAAAACAGACATCCCAACATTTATTATTGCCCTTTGCTGCCCATGTATGGGGATTACTCTACTATGTCTGAGATAATAACTTATACCGTACTCATAGACTAGCTAGAATTAAAGACAGCTATCAGCTTCTATTCATCTTATAATTTATCTCACTGGTAGAAAATACAGAACAGAAAATAAAACTGACAATGGCTAAAACTGCACCTAATAAATTTCATTTTAATAAAAACATGGCTAAATAATTGCATCTCTTTGAAAAAAGTTAGGAAAAAAATCAAACCTATAAAGTCATTTTGGCAAAGTTAAAATTTGAAATGGTCCCAAAACAAAAAAACAAAACTGACTGATAGCTGCTGAATCCCACAAAACATTTAAATAACTAATATTGATTCTTCTCAAACTCTTCCTAAAAATTGAAAAAAGGAAAATACTTTCAAACTCATTTTATGAAACTAGCATAACTCTGATACCAAACCAAGACAAGGACACTACAAGGAAAGGAAATTACAAAACAATATCCATGATAAATATGGATACAAAAATCCTTGACAAAACACTAGCAAACTGAGTTCAACAACACATTAAAAGGAGCATTCACTGTGATCAGGTAGTATTTATCCCATGAATGCAAGGATGGTTCCACATAAGCAAATCTGTAAGTGTAATATACCATATCAATAGAATGAAGGGTAATAACCATATGACCATCTTAATAGGTGCATAAAATGCATTTGACAAAATTCAACTCCTTTTGTGATAAAAACTCTCAACAAATTAGTGATAAAAGGAATGTAACTCAATACAGTAAAGGTCATACTCATACTCATATGTGACAAACCCACAACCAACATCATATTCAATGGTGAAGGCTGAAAGCTTTTCCTCCAAAATAAGAAACAAGACAAAAATCCCCACTCTTGCTACTTCTATTCTATATAGTCCTTGTAATCCAAGCCAGAGCAATTAAGTAATAGAAAAAAACAAAAGGCATTGTTTAGAAATTGTAAAGGAAGAAGTTAAATTATTCCTGTTAGTAGATGATACACTCTCATATATTAAAAAAAAAAAAAAAACTCTAAAGATTCCACCAGAAAACCATTAAAAATAATAAGTGAATTTAGTAAAGTTACAGGACATAAAATCAATACATCAAAGTCAGTAGCATTTCAAGATAATAACAAACCATCTCCCAAAAAGGAAGTAAAGAAAACAATCCTATTTACAACAGTGACAAAAAAATTTAAATACTTAGGAATAAATTTAACCAAGGAGATAAAAGACTTTCACATGGAAGACTATGAAACACTGACGAAATAAATTAAGGAAGACACAAATAAATGGAAATATATCCTGTGTTCATGGATTTAAAAAATTAATATTGCTAAAATGTTCATACTACTACTTCATAAAATGATCTACAAATTCAATGCAATCTGTTTCAAAATTTCAATGATATTTTTCACAGAAATAGATGGAAAATTCTAAAATTCATGGAACCACAAAAGATCCTGAATAACCAAAGCAATTTTGAGCACAAAGAGCAAGGCTAGAGACATTATACTTCTTGACTTCAAAATATATTACAAAGCTATAGCAGTCAAAAAAGCATAATAGTGGAATAAAAATAGACACAAACTAATGAAACAGAAGAGAGAGGTCAGAAATAAATCACATATTTATGGTCAATTGATTTTTTTAAAGACAGGGTCTAACTGAGTCACCAAGACTGGAGTGCAGTGATGTGAGCATAGTTCACTGCAGCCTCAAACTCTTGGACTCAAGCAGTCCTCCTGCCTCAGCTGGGACTACACTGACCTGGCTAATCTTTCTTATTTTTGTAGAGCCAGGGTCTTGCCAGGCTAGTTTTGAATTCCTGACTCAAGTGATCCTCCCGCTTTGACCTCCCAAAGTGCTGGGACTACAGGCACAAGCCACCACACCCAGCCTGATCAATTGATCTTTAACCACAATGTCAAGAATACACAATGAAGAAAGGACAGGCTCTTTAATAAATGGTATTAACGTACATAACTGTGATTTAATTTTTAAAAATATAATAAAATAAATAAATGGTTTTGGTACATCTGGATGAAATTTGACCCTTATCTCAGACCATATACAAAAGCCAACTCAAAATGGGTTAAAGACATAAATGTCAGACTTTAAATTATAAAACTGGAATAAAACATAGCACAAAAACTCCAAGAGATTGGTCAGGGAAATGATTTTTTTTTCTTTTTTTTTTTGGATATGACTTAAAAAGCAAAAGTAACAAAATCAAAAATAGAGAAATAGGTTTACTTCAAACTAAAAAGCTTTTGCACAGAAAAAAAGATGAAAAAGAAAAAAATCAACAAGATAACCTACAGAATGGGAGAGAATATTTGCAAATAATACATTTAATAAAGAGTTAATATTCAAAATAAATAAGGAATTCAAAGAACTAAATAGTAAAAAGTAAATAACCTGATTAAGAAATGGGCAAAGGACCTGAATAGAGTTTCTAGACCATTAGAACTCAACCTTCCTAATGCCACAATGCTCTTTTTTCTTCATTTTTCTTTTTTTCCTTCATTTTTCTTTTTTTAAATTAAATCATAGCTGTGTACTTTAGTGCAATCAAGGGGTACAATGTGCTGGTTTCATGTACAATCTGAAATATTTTCATCAAACTTGTTAACATAGCCTTCATGGCATTTTCTTAGTTATTGTATGAAGACATTTGTATTTTGCATTTAGTAAGTTTCACCTGTACC
>CAUYRH010056093.1:0-30815 GCA_963574655.1 Perodicticus potto
GCTTCATATTAGGGCTGAGTACATTGGATACTTTTTCTTCCATTCTTGAACATATTCTTCTTAGCAAAGTATCTCAAGAATGATGATGCACTTCTACTTAACCAGCAGTAAATATACTCTTGCTTCCTTATGGCCTTGTAATAACATGTTCTTTTCTCTAGTTTATTTTATGGTAACAGTACAGTGTATAACACATATTGCATACATAGAGGTCTGACAATTAAGTTGGCAAACTTATCCTAGAAAAAGTGCTGCAGACCTCAAAGCACTTTTCCTAGGATGAGTTTACCAACTTTTTTGTCAGACCTCTTCTGATGTCAGTTCTAATGACCATTTTAGAAAGAGAGTTACAAAATTACTATGAATGGTGGAGCAGACACTGGCACTGGTACATAGTTTCCTAAGGGGAGTACTTCACAGATGACCGTGGTAATGCTCACCAGTGCAGTATGTAGCACAATTTCCAGGATGAGTTCCCCAATTTGTCTGACCTCATCATACATGTTAATCACCTGCTAACATGTAAGGCTTCTAGCCAACAGTAAGCTCATTAATTAAGTCTTGGAGGAGTCTAAAGTAAGATTCACATTTTCAATCGTCTGGGGGTTGGCACCCTTAAACCCTAGTTTTCAAAGGGCTGCCTGTGTATGGTAACACTCATCATTTTATAAACGTAGGTATTGATACTTTAATTATTTTCTCATTTTCTATATCCATAAATTCTGGTATACTTCCAGGTGTCATACTCTAAATTCAACAATTTTCATGTGCCTATGGATTGTGTATGTAAGGAAATACATGATGTGTGTGTGTGTGTGTGTGCACGCACGTATGTGTGGGGGATGGTTAAAACTGTTAAATTTTTCTGACCTTTTGAATGAGCCTCTGACTTTTTTGAATGAACCAGTGATATCTGATCATTTGGATTCCCAAAGTGTATTAAATGAAGCAATTATTTTCACGTCATCACACTCCACAATAAATTATGAGTAGTCATCTCCCACAAACATACTTTCATGAATGAAAGATAGTTTTTCTGTCAGTCTCCATTCTCTCTATTCAATAGTATTCCTGACTCTCAACAGAGTGGAAATTAATTTACTAGTAAATATTCTTGGATGGAGACTACTATCTCCATAAAAAATGTCAGTATATTGAATTTCTGTGACATTGCTAATAACCATTTTCAACTGCTAGAATGTACATTTCAATCCTGTTTATCTTTAAGGAAATTTAATAATGCAGACAATAATCATACAGCTTGTTATTTCAGTAAAGAATCCCTTAAAAGATATTTCTCTGTAAAAGATCAATCATAATTTGTTACATAGACTTTTTAGGAAGTTCTCACTTGGTGGCTTGAGGAAAACATTTCGCTCTAATTTTATTTACGTGACTCCAAGGTAACTTAAGTTGTTTTTGTCAAGAACTTGAGCTCTTGTTCAAAGCATTTTATTTCTGAGGAGGTATATTAATCAATTTTTAGCACCTTCCTCAGAAAAGAAAGAGTGAAAAGAAATCTATACCCAAACTATTCTCCCTTTAGAGGCCTTTCTTCCTGCTGCTATCATATTTTCAATAATTGATAATATTTGGACAAAAGAAATTGACCGAAATGATATTTCAAAGAATATAAAAATATCAGGTGTCCCCCTCAAGGATTAAATTCTCCATCTGGGATTCTTCAAACTTTATCTCTGGAAATGAGCACAGAAGAAAGAATAGCTGCAAGAACGATTTACAGAATGAGAAATCCAGGCAGAAAAACACAGCTTGGGAATTTCTCCAGGTTCAAAGGGATAAAAAAATAGTCTTGATAAATAAAGTGACTCTAGGGATTTCTCATTCCCGCTTTTTATTTTTAGAATTTACACAGCTTTTTTAATGCAACTTTTGAGAACATTTTGAAAAATTCAGTTAAATTTTTGTAATATCCATTTTGAAGGGGCAGACTAGATCAATTACTTATTTGTGACGACCCAGTATTCACCTGTGATCATCTGAAGGGCATACTTGTCAGCAGGTGAGAAAGAAATTTTTGGCATCTTGGGAGGAGAGCTCCTTATTAAATGTAGCATATGTTTCAGCGCCTGTCTTTAATCTTAAAACAAAATGGAAATTTCCTGCAACAGAAAGATCTTATATCTAACTGAAAGATATCAGCAGAAAAGGACTTCAACTACTGGAATTTCAAGATGAATGAGAACTGTTACTGTTCTTGACTACCCTAGAGGTGGATGATAATATATCAATCACAAGAATATCAATGACAGGAAACAAAATAAAAAAAGAAACATAGAAGCCATTAAAAGAGTGCTTGAGGTAGCATATATTACTTACCACGGAAATGAAAGACGAAAAAAACAAGAAAGAATACTCTTGGCCAGTGAACTTGTCACACAAAAAAAGGTAAAGAAGACATATTAACTTCCTCACATTTATAGTAGAAGTAGGAGTGGAAGAAAAGGTGGTTTGCAAAGGTTAGAATATGAGCTGTTTTATGTTTGCTAGATGTCACAGAAATAAGAGATCGGGGAAATAGTATTAAAACTTTGATTCTGAATTAACAGTATTCATGAATCAAACATTTTCTTTAATTAGAGGCCATGGAGTTTTATAACTTTCAAATGAATTTAAAAATAAAGCTTTATAATAAAATATTCTCAGGTAGAAGATTTAACATTTGAAGGTATGTATCTACATTTTATTTCTTCCAAAATATTATACTGAAATGATATTAATTATGTACAAAGAGGAATGAATACATATAAATGTAACAAAAAGGAAATGGAGTTGTTGGACAGTATCACATATTAACGTATCTTACAAACAGAATAAAATATATAGAAAACAAAAAGGAGTAGTCTAGAATAGAGAATACTGTGACTAAAATATGCACTGAGGTAACCCAGGCCTTTCTCGGTAAGAACCTAAAAATGATAGGCCTTAAATTGGAGTACGTTGTGGTTTAACAATCAGTTTAAGTCCTTTGTGAATTTTTTTCCTGTAATTTTTTTATTTAAATCATAACTGTATTTTATATGAAATAGAGGTCCAGATCACTTAATCATCTACTTCTACACACACAGAAAAATTACATATATAATAGAAAACGAGGCTCGAAACTGGTGTGTGGTTTTTAAGATATTAAATCTTCTTCCAAGAGAATACAAAAGATAGCTTAGAAATTTAAAAAATAAATTTTTCCAGGAATAGAATCAAAATAATGTCTAGGCTATGAATTCAAAATAAAAGTTCAGAGCATAGAGAAAAGGAGATGCAAAGATAGGAATGATCAGAGAAGAGTCCGGTGACATGCAGAATCAATCCAGGATACCCTGTATTGCAAAAAGCAGACATTGTATAAAAAGATACATAAAATGATGAGATAAAAAGAGAAAGGGGAAGGAAATGAACATGAAGTTAGTAAAAACCTCTGGGCCTTGAATAGTTTCCACAGACTACATCTCCTAAGAATGATACAGAATGAAAAGGGTCCAATTTCTCCACTTAGAAATATTCTTTTTTGTTTGTTTGTTTGTTTGTTTTAGAGACAGAGTCTCACTTTGTTGCCCTTGGTCGAGTGCTATAGCTTCATAGCTCACAGAAACCTCCAGCTCCTGGGCCTAGGCGATTCTCTTGTCTCAGCCTCCCCAGCAACTGGGACCACAGGCCCCCGCCACAATGTTCGGCCATTTTTTTGTTGCAGTTCGGCCAGGGCTGAATTTGAACCCGCCACCCTTGGTATATGGGGCCCGCACCCCACTCACTGAGCCACAGGCACCACCTTGAGAAATTTTCTTACAACAAAATTGGAAACACAATACCTAAAGTTTTCAGAAACTAAGATCCATTTGCCTAAATAGGAACAGAAATTCAGCTGGCATCAGATTTCATCAGTTCTTTGGTAGCTGTGGATGCTAGAGGAAGTACAGAGCAGCCACATTCTGGAATCAAACTATTAGGTGTGCATCCTGAACAAGCTATTGAACCTCTCTACGTTTGGGAAGAATCCATTTGACCTTGAACTTTGGAATGGCAAATTCCATACTTTGAGTAGCAAAGTTCTAGTGATGAAGATTAAAATTTCTACCCTGACACCCAGACATAATATCGTATTTTATTTTGTGTGTACTAATATAACCTATGAGGATTACATTTCTAAGTAGGTCTCACAATGTTTTAAATATATTGAATAAAAATTAAATATAATTTAAGAGAAATAGACTTCTAATAAGAAAGCCAATAATTTTCACAGGAATAAAAAAAGTAAATAAAAGTAACTGTCAACTAATAGCAAAATACAATCTGAGAGGAACAGAAATTTTCCCTTGTTAAAGTGAGAAAATACTTTAAAAGCAGCATTAAGTGCCATTTATTGTTCTGTATTGTGTTAGAGGCATAGTGAGAATTCCTTGGAAAATATTGGGCAGAAACCCAGAATGCGTTAGAGAGAAAACAGAGGAAGAAAATTTGGTTTTATGTAAAACTATAAACTTAAGTCAGCATGTTCGAAAGTTTCTTGGATACAGAAAATCTACATCATAACTACGACTAGGTCAGGAGATGAGTAAGGTATCTGTGAGCTTAATATTTTATATCTTGATTGTCTAAAGAAATCACTATTTGGTAAAAAGTCAGATGAAAAACCACTCTCCTAGTACCCTGGGTCAATTGTTCAGTTGTGGAAGTAGCCTAGACCATTAAAATGATTTTCCTCCTTTTGTAATAGTCCACATGTAATTGTCCATGTTTTGCATGTTCATAAGTGAGTATTGAATAAGCAGTCAACAATTATGTTAATAACAATCTTATCAGCAATTTTTTTATTTCATATTTTTCCAGTCATTTCTCAACATTGTGATGACTCAGTTGCAATTAAAAAACCTATTGCAATTTTGAAACTTTTTTTTTGGAAATGGACATCAGACCTGTCATTGTAAGAAGGTCTGACAATTAGATTCATGAACTTGTCCTAGAAAATGCTTTGAAGTGTCTACATGGGTGCATTGCTTCCCAAGGGACATACTTCAAAGGTGACCATAATAATAGTCAATTATTATTAAACTTTGGAATGGCAAATTTTAAAGGTATGCAGCACTTTTTCTAGGCTGAGTTTGGAAATTTAATTGTTAGACCAGACATTTGAAGCTGTCTTCTCGAGTTTACTAAATGCTGAATCCAATTAATTCCTGCCTGGTTAATGATGTCACTAGTCAATGAAACTATGAAGTCCAATAGCTAGTAATCATCTTTATCTCTTTTCTCTCCCCCACCTGTCTTTTAACTAATCTCCCAACTAATCTATGCATTCTTTCTTGACTGATAGTGTGTTTTGTTTTCATAGGTAAGGTCTATATACCAATTAGCTATAAGAAACACCTTAAACACATAGAGTAATTCAAAGCCCCACCACTGTTCTTAATCTCTTTTCAGCCTCGTGTCTTTTCATCATGATCTCATATTTTCATCTTCTCTCAGTACCATCCACATTTAAGTTAATTATAGCATAATCATACCTTGACATTGTATAGTTCTGTGTTGTTGCACATCTACGTTTTCCTGAATTGCCTTTCCCTTTCTGTGTCATCCATTCCCATCATGACATTTCTCATTCGGCATTTCCATGCCCTATCTCCCTACGTAGGTAGATCTTGTATATGCATGTTGCCTACTGTGATACTTGACACTTGGTAGATCTTCAATAAGTTCTTATCAAACAAAATTATAATAGAAAGTTATTTTGTGCAAATTCCTATAAATTTCTGTATGATCCATTACAATTCGCAATGTAACTTGTATGGATCCTCACTTCTTTATTTAGGATTGAAAACACATAATTTTAAATTATTCTGAAGGTGTTAAGCTTATGCATACACGTATATTTTCATGTAGCACAATTTCACACCTCTAGTTACTGCGTGAGCCAGTAAGTGCCTATGAGTACAATATTTAATTCCGGGAACTTTTTAATGAAATTAAATTTTATCACATTTGGTTAGAAACACTAAATTGAGCTAAACATTACAAAGTGTTGCCCAATAATGATCTGGCCTGAATATATCAAAAATACTGTGAGACCGCAACATATCAATACTGCCATAAATTTATGTTCTGTCATACTTCTGCATAACCTCATTCCATTTGATATTATTCCATCAATTCAACATACAGTACCTGGCCATAAATTAAAATTTTCAAATTATATGTGTTTTAATATTGTTTAAAATATTACTCAGCTATGTCAGTTAGAAGTTCTGCTTTTCTTTGTTATTATGGGAAAAAAATTGACTTCATAAATATTGTGGATCTTTCCAAGAAAAGAGAATTTTTAAGCATTTCATTTTATTTTGTAAATTTTTTTATTAAGTCATATATACATGGATCATGAATACATTTATGCCTTTGTGGGATTCAATGTGTTGATTATTTGTACAAATTGGAGTGCTTACATCCTACTAATTAACATAGCTCTCACCTCCTTTACTTAATCACAGTCTCACACATTCACTCAACACTTCACAGGACCTATGTTATAATGTATTTTGAAACCCTGACTTCTAGGCCATCAACCTATTTTCCTTGGTAGTATCACCATACCGTTATTACTTTTTCTTTTGTGTTTTTGGACAGTGTCTCTAATCTTTGTGGGGGAGGGGATATTCTATTTCCATGATCCATTGCTTAATATTAATTTATTCATTTTAGCAATTGAATACAAATTATGTAAAGTTTTTCCTATCACAATTAAAACACCAAACAAACAAAAATATATCTCTCTTTTGTTGTTATCTTCTAAGGTGGGGATCAAGAAAGAGTACAGGTCGGAGCATTTTAAGTTTTTAAACAAAGTTGAGATACTTGTATAGGGATTAGCAGATGGACATATCTAGTGTTTTCAGAGTAATGGACACAGCAAAGCCAAGGAGGAAATATTTTATAATAATTTCTTTTTCTGAGTAGCATTTGCCAATTGCTTTTCTCCATAATTCCTTCTACCAACATTATTGGGCCTCCAGAAATACATAATTAATTAACAAACTCCAATAGAGTATAAAAGAAATAATGATGGTTATGATATTTATTGTGATTCTTTCTTTCTTTCTTTCTTTTTTTTTTTTTTTGAGACAGAGTCTCAAGCTGTCACCTTGGGTAGAGTGCTGTGGCATCACAGCTCACAGCAACCTCCAATTCCTGGGCTCAAGCGAGTCTCTTCCCTCTGCCTCCCAAGTAGCTGGGACTACAGGCGCTCGCCACAACCCCCGGCATTTTTTTGGTTGCAGCCGTCATTGTTGTTTGGCGGGTCCAGGCTGGATTCCAACCCGCCAGCTCAGGTGTACGTGGCTGGCGCCTTAGCGGGTTGAGCCACAGGCGCTGAGCCAATTCTTTCTTATTTCAATATCAGAACACGAAAATAATGTCACTATGCACAATTCACCTATCTGCCACTGTCTTGGGAATTTGCAGTGTGCACACAAAGTGATGGTGAAACCAGCTGTGTGAGATTCACTAAAAGGCAGATACTTAAATCATTATTCATAGCACAAGCATGCTTTTATCTAATAAAGAAGAGTGTGCAATGCTCTTCATTATTCAAAATAACCAAAGTTATAAGTCTAAAATAAAAAAGCTTGACCCTGACACTGTATATATGCAAAGAAAAACATGAGATTTTAATCCAAAGGAAATAGCTTATTTCACTTCTTGAGTGTAAACAGATTGGGCCACAATCAGTTTCATGAAGGCTCCTCTTTAAACAGACCCTCATATGTCACAAAAGAAAAAGAAATTAAAAAAAAAATTGGGGGGCATACATTAATCCAGACATGATATAACAAAAGCATGAAAAATGATACGTTTTAGAAAAGAGAATGTATAGAAGACATCATTTAGGCTATTCTAAATCTAAAACCACACAGTCCCAAAGGTAGGATTCAAAAGAAACAAATTATACCACTATAAGGAGGGGACTGGCACAAACACAGCTGTTCTGAAGACTCATTATAAAGCCAAGACTTTTCACACATTTTACCTTGCCCACTTAAATAATTTAATATATTAACTAAGTTTTAAGATATTAACATATATTAATATATATTTAATATAAATATTATATATTATAAATATATAAAATATATTTAATATATTAACTAAGACAAAATTAATACAACTATATTTTTAGGGCAAAGCACAAGCCCTACACTGGATGGTTTTCAGTCTTTGTAGAAGCTCTCCGATGGCTTCTGGGTCACAACGCTTTGGGGCTACCTTATATCCGGCACCATCTCAGTGACATAGATTTCCTCTTATTTGCTTCAGTCTTTTCCTCATTGGAAGCTGAGGATAGAGTGTTTGTAGCAGTAATAGTGAAGTACTAATATCCTGCCATTATTTGAAGCCATACATGGTTCCTAATTTTCCCATGAAAAGGCTTTGTTTATAAAGAAAACCCTGATTTTTCTGTGCAGATTCATATAGGAATGAATCTTCATGTAAAGATGGCACTCCAGTGTGGCAAGACACGCCAGACGCAATGTCATAGAAGGAAAGTGTTTGATTAAGAGACCTGGGAAAGTTCTCGCACCCACACCAGGTTGCCTTGGCCCTTATAAAGAAGAACATCTTCAAGAAGTACAATTAAATATTTTATAATTCAATTTTGTGCTCTGTGAGAGGGTGGGCATGATTATAAGTAAAAATTCCTTGTTAAATTTTCAGACAAAATTTTTCAAACATATTCTTAGGAATGTACAAAGCTGGACAATTATGTTTGCAAACTCATTCTAGAAAAAATGCTACCTATCTCATTGTTGAATGTCACTAATATAACCTTTGAAGTACTCCCTTGGAAATATAGTGATAGTAATAATATTGTCTGACTTCATACATTTAAGTTTGGTGATGGGGTCAATATGGGTATACTGTAAGTATTTCTCAATATTTTTCTCTCCCAATACCTCTCTCTCTTTTTCCTATTAAGAAATCAAATAATTTTTATAACCTCAATGTTAATAAATTTATTTCAGTTGCATCACATAGTTGTAAATACAAAGTCTGATTTTCTTGTTCTCTTACCTTGGTATTTGTGAGAGACTATCACATCATAATTTAGGAAAAGCATCACACATTAACATCTGCTTCAGTTATAAAATAGTTATCAATTTTATCTATAAATTCTAACAAGCATCAAATAATCCTTTTCTTTTATTTTTACATATACATGTTTTCATTAGGCTTCCACCCTTTGCCTTCACAAAATTAAAAAGGCCTAAAGTTTGACAACAACAGCAATGTTTAAGATAAGGACTAGAAACAAAAACCTCACAAAGAACAAACAAAGACAAATGTAATCAGAAAAGAAATCAGACGATTGCTGCAACGAAGTACCAAGCAGTAACAAGAATGGTAATGCAAAGAAAGTAACATTCACATTGTCGTATAAGAGCACCCCTACTATAGAATGCCTTGACTCAGGTTCGGCGTGGAGTCATCATCCAGTCTCCCCCTATGATAACGTGATGCATGTTGGCTTGAGGAAGGTGAACTTCAAGTGGTAAAGAGGAAACAAAATTGGAGAAGGCCGGTATGGGAAGGTCTGCGCCTGCATCCGCGTCGACAAAGGGGAGCTGATGGCCATGAAGGAGATTCGATTTCAATCTAATAACCATAAGACTACCAAGGAAACCGCAGATAAATTAAAGATATTTGAAGGCATTCAACACCCCAGTCTGGGTTGGTATTTTGGTGTGGAGCTGCACAGAGAAGAAATGTACATCTTCATGGAGTACTGTGATGAGGGCACACTGGAAGAGGAGTCGAGGCTGGGCCTTCATGAGCACGTTATTAGGCTGTACTGAAAGCAGATCACCGTTGCAATCAATGTCCTCCACGAGCATGACATAGTTCACCGTGACATTAAAGGCGCAAATATCTTCCTTACCTCATCTGGACTGATCAAACTGGGACATTTTCGATGTTCAATATAGCTTAAAAACAATGCCCACACCATGCCCAGTGAAGTAAACAGCACCCTGGGGGATAGCAGCATACATGGTCCCTGAAGTCATCCCTCTAAAGGAGAAGGCCATGGGCGAGCAACTGACATCTGGAGTCTGGAGTGTGTTGTCATAGAGATGTGACTGGGAAGAGGCCTTGGCCTGAATATGAACACAACTTTCAGATTGTGTATGAAGTGAGAATGGGACATAAGCCCCCAATCCCAGAAAGATTAAGCCCTGAAAGAAAGGACTTTCTTTCTCATCGCCTTGAAAGGGACCCAAAGATGAGATGGACAGCCAGCCAGCTCCTCGACCATGCATTAGTCAAGGGTTGCACAGCTGAAGAATGAAGCTAATCAGTCTGCAGCCTGGTAGTGTACAGACTTGGAAAACTCTCTTAATCACTGCTGTATGTAATATTGACATAACGACTGTGCTGAGAAGCAGTATAAGCCTTTTTTAATCTTCCACAACTGAAGACTGCACAGGTGACAAATGCCACTTCTCCTGCTGCTCCTGTTTATCTGACGTGGCACAGGGTCCTCCGGAGGGATGGTGTCCATGAGGTTAAAGAAGCTGCATGTTAAGTGCCATTAGTACTGTACATGGACCATCGCCTCTGTCTCCTCTGTGTCTTGTGAGACTGAGAACTTGACATCAGTGTGGTGTTGTTGACCTTTCTCGATTCAAAAGAAGTTGTAGTGTTATCAGGGCATCCTGGACCTTGTTTTTAATCTCCTGTTTGTCTGGTGCACGGAATGTGAAACCTTACCTTTTTTTGTTGTTGGCAAGCCACAAGTTTGTTATATAAAAGGCTAATTAGTGAAATTTAAGAAAAAGGTTCTTTTTTTCAATAAATGGTTTATTTTAGGAAATCTCAGTCATACTGTCTTTTAATGGTTAAGAGTTTATGAGCCAACATAGTATGACACGCACGTTCCTCAGCAGAGGGCGTTCGGTCAAGTATCAAATATTCTTAACATATTCTTTATTTTATACTTCCTTCTTACAATCATTCCATACTATCATTTTTTCTTTATTGAGATTATTTTGTCTAAATTTAGAGCAAGCACCTATACCTTTTATTCTGCCAAGGAACCTAAAAATCTCAGACTCAGATGAAATTATGGAGATGACCCATGTGCTAAAATTTTAGTCCTGCCTGTTCTCTAAATAGATAAATTAAGCACCATACGTAAAAGAAAAGGGATTGACTAAATATACCCCAACAGAAGAAAACAGAAGAAACATCTTTCAGGTATAGAAAATTAAATTACAATTTGGGTTGTAGGTGTTAAAAATGTAACATTTATTTTCCTGGAGTAGTTTGCTCAATTTTGTAGATCTTAACAGCACCATCACTTGTTTCAGGATTGAATATCAGAGAAAAGGCTACTCAAAGATAAAATAGCTCAACACACATCTACTCACAGAGGCTATTGTGCTCAATTCTCTATAAAGTGATGAAATTTTGATTTTAAGGATGAAGACCCTCTAGCTCCAAGAGAGGAAACAATGTGTTCAAATTCTCACCAACAATACTTGACACACGTGCACGCATAACCTTGACTTTTGAAAATCAAATTCCGTGGCCTTTGTTTTCTTCCCTGTTTATATTCACAATAGGAAAATTGAAAAGATTAGATAGAATGAGAGCTTTGAAATTCTCACTTAAATGAACCAGTTGATTATCGCACTTCCTTATCTAGCATCTGAATATTATTACAGAATTATATTTACAGTGAAATGTCATTAATATGTCATCAGGAATAGCCTCAAGTGTTACATAAAAAACATATCTAAAAATGGGATCACTAGTAATGCTGTAATATGTGTGTAACAGTCCCCAGATATTACAGTTCATCTCTTAAATGACATAAGATTTTAAAATGAGTATTGTCTTATGTCAAGCATTAGTGATCTGTCTAGAAACCCTCCCATACAGACATTTTTCATTTGAAAATGTTTCTACTTTCCCTACTTACCTATTTTTTTTAATCTTTCTTCAGCTTCATGCTAAGTGTATCTGAATGTCAGATAAAAGGCTCAGACTTATTGTTCTCCCTTGATACTATTTAGATTTCATTTTAAGTGTTTTTATGCTGATAACCCTGCCAGAAAACCATCCTTCATAGATAACAACCAAAATGAGACAACAAACAGCTCCTTTAAACTTGACATTTCATTAGCTATTCGGATATAGATACATATATTTGTCCGCAAGTACCCAAGAATAAATCGAAAAATGGAATAGAATTTCACAAATAAGATAAAGGGAAATTCAACACTGCATAGTAATGTACAAAACATAGACTCATATAAACAAAATGGAAGCAATACAGTCCAATTGCAGTTAATAAGAATGCGATACAGTGGTAGGTTGAATTTTCAGCCATGCACAATTTCGCAGAAGTTCTTCTACATGCTTGGTTAGTTACAAAGTAAGCTAACTTGTAGGAAAGAGCTGGACCTTTCTAGAGTCAACTCACAGAAGTCACTTATTATTCATACAAATGTTGCAAAGTGATATTAGAGAGGATTTTTTCAATACATAGGATTTTATTACATCTTATTTATATGTAAGCATTAAAAAAGAAGTGTAAAAAGTTATTCCCTGAAACACTATTTGTCCCCACATGTTTCTTATGTTATTGTTTTATTCTTATATCTTTGAACAGCTATAGCAACAGCAAAAGGAATGTCCAATTCTAATTTGCGAAACAATTCTTTTACAAATTACTTTCAAATTACTATATCTTTTTCTATAAAGCTGAGAGCACCAATGTATTACGTTCTGAAATTTAAGAAGTAGCAAAGATAAATGTGAAAAGAGAAGAGAAATCAGACAAAAACAATTTGCATTAAGGAGAAACTTTATTCATTATTTCACACTACTGGAGTGCCCTCTGTCTTTTAATGTTATTATGTGCATTTAATTGGACCCAAGGGGCCTATTACTTTTTGTTCTTCAGTAAAGAACAGACAGAACCTTATCTTTATTTTAAAGTGTATTTTTAAAAATTCAAGAAGTTTTGCTTTGTGTATTATTTCAAATATTAGGTTGTTTTAAAATGAACTGAGTGATAATCATTAGTACAATGCCAGTATATTTTTTTCAGTAAATACAAGACAGCTGATATCTTAATGTTTCCCAAGAATGTGAATTAAAGCTCAATAATATTTTCAATAATCAGTTTGCAGACAATTCACTACAGTATTCAATGTGTGATGCTACTAATTAGCACTGAATAATTAATGCCAATGTACTAACATGTCCAGAGTGCTCTCCATTTCCATACACTTCAAGAAAATGCCTGTCATATAAGCATTGTGTTATGCTTCCGTTAGAGAAATAATGGTGCTCTGACTTTTTCATTGCGGAAACAGTATTGTTCAATGGGACACGTAATGTTTTGAGAATCAAATTATCATGTTAGAAGTCCAGCTCACTGATCAGCTGCATGTTCTTAGGTTAAATCATGTAATCTTTACTTCTCTTCCACAAAAGAGGGCAAAATTGCCATTCAGTATCTCTCAGTCTGTGCTTGATGAACAAGTAATCTAAAATACTTATATTATCTAAGATATATGCCCCAGTTCTGTTGTACCATGTTTCCTTGCAGGAATCAGACTGATCTGTCACCCAATTCTAATATGCTCCTATGTAACCCTTATTCATATTCAATATGAAAAACTTAGACTGCATTAGTTCTAAGGCTCCTTTAAGCTCTGGCATTCAATGATTCTAAATTTCAATAAGAAAATTGCATATGCAAAGTGTCAAATAACAAATCCAGTCTTAGCTAAGGAGAAACTTTATTGGAAAGGATTATTGGAATAAGGAATGAGAAATGATGGTAATGGAGGGAGACAATTATGATACAGGCTATAAGCACCTCAAAATTTATGCAGAAAGGGCTTTTGTTTTATAGGGAGGAGTAATCAAGAGTAAAAAGTATAGGATGGGAGAAAGTGGAATTGCTGTGTTTCAAGGCAGCTGTCTAAGTCCCCAACTGTCAGGGTTCCAGGCAGCTGCCTGGGTCCTCACTTTATGGAGTGCTCTTAGTCAAAAAATGATCCGACATCCCAAAACAGGGCAAGTGTTAAAGTTTATTGAGGTTGTGAAATATGTGTTTACAGAGTAAGAAAGTTTACAAAGCAAGATGCATTCACCATAGACAGCGAGAGGTCTATACTGCCATGAGCAACAGGCAGAGGCCATGAACATGTCTAGAGGTTCTCTTCTATACTGCTTGCGTGGGGTCTACATCATGATTTAGAGGTCACCTTGGAACCAGGGTCTTACTGCACATGTTGGCTTCCCATGAGCCTGTCCGAGAGCCCACTGGGGTGGGGGTGGGAATACTTAAGGGGACAGTCATATCTTGATGTATTTGTATTGCTAGAAATAATGATTTGTTAAGCTTAAAACCAATTTTCAATTATTTATTATAAGTAAGAATTGAATTAAGAAAATGATTGCAGATGATGAGCAAAAGGGAATAGAGATAAGAGAGAAGTGGATTAGAGAAAAGTATGTACGCATTCTGACTGCAGAAGCAATACCAGAAATCTCAATGCTGGTGCAAAGTGCAACAGCCTGAAGCCTGGCCTTTCAAATAGAGAAACTGTCTTGCCAGAGCTTCACCCCTCCCCCATTGGGACTTGGCTCAGAGGTCACTGAGCACTAAGAGACAAGTCTCACTGCCCTCTCAGGGAGAGTGAGTACATTGGGGGAGTGAGGGAAACACTGCGAGAGTGCAGAATTTGCTGAAGACAGGGTGGGCACCTAAGCTTCCTTAAGGGAGAAATGGTCTCTCAAAGAGATAAGGAGGACAATGCCTCCTTTCTTCTGTTTTCTTGTATTGGCAGCAGCAACAGCTCATCTGCCCACAAGTCTTCCCAGGGGCTTAATCGCTTCTCCTGAGATTTGTGTGTGTGGTGTGATTGGGGTGTGCTTTGACATCCTGTTCCTGGACTACGTTCCCCGTCC
Organism: Perodicticus potto; assembly: GCA_963574655.1. Taxonomy (NCBI): domain Eukaryota; kingdom Metazoa; phylum Chordata; class Mammalia; order Primates; family Lorisidae; genus Perodicticus; species Perodicticus potto. Next base: position 14,992 of record CAUYRH010056093.1, read on the forward strand.
ATGCTCGGTTTGTGTTAAGACCACAAATTATTTAGAGTAATAAAAGTAAGAGGTAAATCAGTTGAAATAAGGAATTTTAATTAAATAAATAGTTTGTCTAGAAAATGCAAATTAATGCAAATTATTTAGAGTAATAAAAGTAAGAGGTAAATCAGTTGAATTAAGGAATTTTAATTAAATAAATGGTTTGGCTAGAAAATGCAAGCCCAGCAAGAACTATGACATAAGGGTTTAGTCTTCCCCCATTAGACTGATAATTAAAACAGTGGTGTATATAATAAAAATGGAGCTAGCTACGAGTTAGGGGCTTTCTGCCTGTTCTCACATTTAGTGGTGGAATGTCCCCTGGCCTAGCTTTTAAAACTTTCTTCTTGCATTTTTGACTCTAATTTTCCCTCATCCTCTCATCCTACAAATCACTGGGAAAGAACTCAGGGTATAGTTTGGGACTGGTCCCCAACAGGGGAATGTGGACCCCAATGTAGATTTAAGTTAATGACATGATAATTAGTTTTAAGGCTATTCTGGGTTACCCTGAAGACTCTGCTGCAGGGCTGGGTTCATGGCTCACTCCCGTAATCCTGCACTTAGGGAGGCCAAGGTGGGCTTGAACTCAGGAGCTGGAGATCAACTGAAGCAATAGCAATACTCTATCTCTAAAAATAGCTGGGCATTGGGGCATGCGCCTACAGTACCAGGTATTTGGGAGGCAGAGGTAAGAGGATCTTTGAGCCCAAGACTTTGAGGTTACTGTGAGCTCACACACTACAGCATTCTACAGAGGGTGACAAAGTGAGACCCTTCTCCAAAAAAAAAAAAAAAAAAAAGAAAGAAAGAAAAAAAAATAGACTGCATTGCACAGGTTCTTAGGCTAAAGAGTCTTCTACATCCTTTTGAAATTGTCACTCTAAGCTCTGATTAGTAGATTAATAGGACATTCCCTCTCCCTCCTGCTCAAATGTGAGCAATCACTTGAGACAAAATTAAGATGGGTGGCAACAAGATGGAAGCCTGGGGACCCCTTCCTCTGTCCCCCTTCCCCAGGAGAGCCAGAATCTTAAGTAAGTAACTAGCAGGATGTGAGAGTGGCATGACCAAATAGTTGATCAGAGAATGTTTTTCGTTGAAGTCAGCTGATTCTCGGGAGACATACTTGTGGGGTGATTGTATGCTGGCTCAGGCTAAGGGCAGGTCAAAATTCAAGAGTTCAAGGAAGGAAAGAAATATACGTTGGTCAATCGATTCAGATTTCCTTTTTCCCACTGATCAACAGGGCACACAGGTTGGCCAATCTGTATGAAGAAAAGACTGAGGAATTTCCCTAGTGTTTGTCTGGCCTCATGGTAGGTGAAGTTGTAGGGGGGGGCGGTATTCGTAAATTTAGTGTAAGTCATTTGGAGGAGGGGGTGTTCCTGCCCTTAGCTAATTTCCAAACAAAAATATTTGGAGATGAGGGGATCAGTACTTAATGTTAATGTTTGCAGGACTGAGGTAAAATTTAACAGTATCAAAAATAGCTTCTGGAATAGGCAGAAAAATAAATCATCTATGACCATTGTAGAAAAGAATCACCCCATTTCAAATCTCCACAGAAGAAAACATTGTTACATTTGAGATGCACTTCCCAGGCAAATCTAGCAAATTTCTCACTAAAGAGCACAAGTCTCAGTTTAGTCTGAGAATAATTCTCTCCTTGTACTATTGTGTGAAAGTATTAGCTGCACTTCTATTTCACAGGTGAGTCACTTCCTTATGACCATGGATAATGTGTTTGCCTTTCCTTAGATAGGAATTTCATGTTTGGAATCTGTCTATTTATACACACACATGCACACACACAGGGTGCCAAAAAATGTATGCACATTTTAAGAAAGAAAAAAAAATGTATTAAAATTATGATACTCAGCATATACCAACAACAAAATACTGAGAAGTTAAAAAAAGTGGGGGTGATTCAAGGGGAATGGGAGAAAAGCCCTGTCTGCTGGTAAGGAATGAGGAGGGGCCTTGGAAACATCACGGGAACCCCGTGACCAGCACTCAGCAGTTATCACCAAAAAAGAGAAAAGAATGTGGGTCTCAAGTAAACGAGGTAATCAATAACCAATAGGAAAGGATAGAGGTGAGTGGAGGCGCAGAGAGACTAATGAAAGAGTTACAATTTCACCCAGGGAGATATTTATGCCTCTACGCGACCTTTCTCTGTGTGTTTGTCTCTACCTTTGTGCATGTGGGACCCACTCCAACTCTCTTTGGAAATTCTCTAAGTTTTCTCTTTGTTTATAAAATAAAATTTCTCTTTGCTACCCTAAAGCCAGTGCAGATCCTTTCGCTTTCTATTCATGCTGCCTGTGCTGATCCAGTTTTACTTTTGTTTTCTACACACTTGTGCTTTCTGTCTGTGCTAGGCCTCAATTGAGTTTTTTGGTTCTGCTGAGTAGTGGAACCAGGCCAACTGGGTTCAGGGAATTGGGCTCTCTAACCATCAAAAAATACAAGTCATGTTGAAGACGTCTTATAATGTGCAAGTCAAATGTGACTGGAGTATTACAAGTCACATTTTTATCCTTTTATAAATTGCGTGTACAGCTTCTTTTGGCACCCTCTTAAGTATCTCCCATCATCTTGGTGCTGGCAGCACAGGGGAGCGCGGTGAGCTACAGAATTAGGACAAAGGCAACACATCTGGGCACCCAGCACCACACGGCTCCAACAGGGGGCTTAGCTACTCTTCACAGGAATGAAAAGTATCAAAAATTTACATAGCTGCTTGAAACAAATTACTTTTCTTATACTTTTTAATATCACTTCTATGACTTTCTGGCTATATCATTCCTCTCACCACGTCAGAAATATTCTTTATATTTTTGCTTTTACTACAACTGGCCTTCCCTTTTCAACTTAATACACTGAAGGAGCTCAGGAAATTTCACCCCAAAATATGACCCCTTGGTATAAAGAGTATTTTGAATCAAAGAACCTTAGAAGTGATTAGGCATTGGACAGAGCTTTTCCCTCAGACCCACCAAAGTAGTAAGTTTCCCTGTTGTCTCTGTAACCTCAGATGTTACTAGAAAGAAGGTCAAGAATTCAACCAGACCTGACCTAAATCATTTTAACCATAATGCCTGCCTCTCAGGTTGATTTTACTTGCTAAGAGAATCATGTGCAAGTCAATGTGTTTCCCCTCATCAATTCATCCTCTCTAGTAACCAGGGAAATCTTTATTATTACCCTTAAACAAAATTACCTATATTCTTTATCAGTCCATTGCCTTTAAAATGAGGGGTAGACAAACTTTGGACCCCATGGGATGTCTCTGTGGATCTCTCAGCATGCATGGTGAACAAACTTCTTTCTTTTGTTAATCTGCCTTAATTGTGAGTCGATCTTTCAGTGAACCTTCTGGGGTAAAGGGTATGGTTTCCATTATCAACCCCAGAACACATGAACACAAACACAAATATGTTCGCACAAAAAACAGGTTTTAAATAATAAATCACTCAAAGAAAAAATGTGGAGCTGTGTGAAGAGACTGTGTGTCCCTTTCTTAGAGAGCTGAGTACTGTTTCTAGGCATGGCTTGAGAATCATGTAGTACAAGTTTTTTTCTGTAGAAAAGGTTTAATTGATATAATGCAGAAATAACATCTTCAGAGATGTATCTGGGTTGTTGCTTGCAGAGTCTATTGTTTAGAGATGTAACTGTGTTGTTGCTTGCAGAGACTATTATTTATGTATCTAAAAGAATCGTTTTTCTTTTCACCAAATACATGAGTCAATAGGAAATTATTCTTAGTCTTGAAGCCAATTAGATAATTACAAAATGCTTATTTTCATTAAAAAAAGGATGGATGGGTAGAGACTTTGCTCATACTAAGGATCAAGCTTAATTCTTAATACTTTTCAAAAAATCCAGGCATATCCAGTCACTTAACTCCTGGCCTTGATTTAGTCCAGGAAATGATTATCTTAGAGTAATTCTTTAGGATTGCTGGTGAAAAAAGCTCTTGAACATATTGCATACAGTTAAGTTATAATTTATTACTATTAAAATATCAGTGATTTTAAATACTAATTAAAATTAATTAATGATGATACTTACAGAGGACATTGTTCTTGACCAGCACTTCATAGTATTTTTTTCTAATTCTACAGAAAACTGGTTATGTAAGTACTATTTTCAGATGAAGAAAATGAAGATAAATGATATTATGATATATTCATTAAAGACAAAAACTAGAGTTTCACTGCCTGGTTTAGCATCTGAGTTCTTTATGTAAGAAATTATGTGATGACTTCTCATTTAATCAAAATATTAGGAAAGATAATCATATGAAGCAACTTCTGACTGAATTATTATGAGTGTTAATTGAATTTGTATACATCACTGGTATAAAGGAGGGAAGCCAAAATTGTACATGACAAAGTTTAATAGGTGAGGAAGACCGTAATCAAGGGTATTGAAATTAGGAAAGAGAACAGAATGTAGTCTGAACTCAACCTCACTGACACAATTCATTTGACAGATTTAAATAACTACAGAGAGGGCGAGACTTAGGCCGTCTATGTTTACTAATTGGCCTTACCAAAGAGAAAAGTCAGTGTCCTGATGCCAATATGATGGGAGATAATGGAGCAAAAAGCCCATATGAGTTACGTTCTAACTTTTCCACAGAGATTGGAAGGCAGGAATTATGTTCTTTGACAGTTATATTTCAGAAGGACGGCTTTCATGGGCTTGAAAAAGACGGTCCTAGTCAGGCACATAGGCACAAATTTTTTGAACAGATTTACATTTCAAAGGGACAGAGAAAAAATTATAATCACAAGTTTTCTAAATTAAATGCTTTAAGAAAAAAGAACAGTCAGGAAGAAGCCTTTCAAATTTAGTCATGCTGAGGAAATGCGAGGTCCCTCTTGGTCAATGCTGAGAAGACCATTTGATCTCTGTGAGGATATCTTTACTATTGGGTTCTTGTTAGAGAATGTAAATAATTTTACCATGGTCATGGAAGTTGAATTTTCAACTCAATACTGTGAACTACTGGCTCTTGGGTTTTAATGTTCATGATTTTGACCTGTGTTAGCCTAAATTACTCAGTAAGAAGACCCACTTTTTTACATGTCTCTGCTAGGACATCTAGCTCAGTGACTTGCACCTAAAAAATGCTTAATTTTAAAAATGAACTTGTGTGCTATTAAATGGGCTGTCTCTAAAGAACTGGGAAATATCGGGTCCTACTTGACATTTTTGAGACATTTCCAGAAAAGAACCTCAGAATCAAAAGTTATTTGGAGCAGTACATTTGAAAAACCTTTACTGAATATTCCTTACCTCTTCTATGAAATAATGTCAAAGCAATAGGTATAACATATTTCATGTGTCCTCTTGCATCTGAAACTGTGGAAATATTAGTCAGTTGAAATCAGGCTTCTAGAAGGATATTAAGATCAAATGTGCCAGGAAAGCAGTGAATTGACGTACTTCTTGTTTTCTTTTTCTTTTGAACAGGTAAATAGAATTGGTGAAATGCAATTATTTAATTTCTTAGTTGTTGAGATACTAGAGTTAGGTTTGTAGCAGAAAAATTTGAAGGAAAGCTCCCTGCTTGTCTGGCACCTAAGGGCAATCTGAAAAATAAATGGATTTTTAAAATGTGAAATGTAGCATAGCATACATTTGAAAAGTGTCCACTTCATGTAAGTATAATGTAATAAATACTTGCAAAGTTGAACACTCCTGTAACCACATCAGAAGGAAACTACACTGACAGTCTCAAAGAGTTCCAACTTGTTTTTCACCTCTCAGGAGATTGATGGGTTCATAAGAGAATTCCAATTCTCTAGTCATAATCTGAATGAACATTTCTGCGTGCATCTTTCTGAAGCATCCCTCCTCATTATTTCAACTGTGCTGTCTATGAAAACTGAAATCTGAACTGCTCTTCCACTGGTTATTTCTGTATTTGTTAAACTTCAGAACTATCCTTGATGGTTCTGTTACAATCGATGTTCTTTTCCCTCTATCAGCAGAATCGTATTGTTATTTTGAAATTAATTTATGTCATTTTTCTCTGCCCTATTCACTGTGATCCATTTTTTCACCCACATTTCACAGTGTGACATCTTGTCAAAGCCATTTTGCTGCAAGACTTTTGAAACCAATCTCAGAAGTCAAATGACTGGTCCATATGCTAAGAATAAAAATCTCTCCAGTCAGCTAAAATGGTACTGTTGTCATTTTTAATGAGTTGTCCTATACGAACAAAACACCCAGTACTGACATACTCACTTACCCATGCAAAGGTATAAAATAGTTTTAAATGAATGCAGCTTTAAATAAACATTGGAATCGATTGCATACTTAGATGAAGCTAATTCAATCAACCAATGTAATAACTTCATATCATAGGAATTATACCTCTGTAATTGTTTGCTGTTGTCATGTCTACCACTTGATAGAATTAGGTTAGAGAAGATTAGTGTATCATCATCTTAGATCTAATGTCAACACTGTGTTCTCTCCATTCTTATCAATCAGAAGGCAAACTTGTTTTCTTTTCTTCCCACTTTTCTCCAATAAATTATACAAATGTTATTTTTTAAATTGTTAAATTTCTTAGATGAAAGGACAGCTGTTTACTCTCTGAAAAAGCCTTTAAATAAATATTCTTGTTTTCTAATATATGCTTAAAGATGAAAACCACAGACAAAAAAGAATCATTGCATAGACAGCCTAGATGGAGCAAAAAATGTAAATGGAATGTCTTAAGAACTCTCTTATTGATTGAGCTCAATGAAGGCGATTTGCTTCTCTCAGTATAAAAGAAAATGAGGCACTTTAATTGATGTAGTTCACTTGAGGTTTTATTTTTGGACAGAAACACAATTTCATTGTTTTGTTGCACTTGCCCCACTGGAAGTGAGATTGGGCATTTATTCACACTAACTCGTTTCCTCTATTGTAAAGTATCAGTCAAACACTATTCTTTTTTTTCTTTTAATGGAGGTTGCTGATTTGTCTTGGTCTTGTAAAAATGAATTATAGGAATCCCCTTTTAATCCTAGACCTCATTTATAGTTCACTTTTAGATATTAAAGATGACTTCTCTGAAACTGAACAATAAGTTTCCTGACATCAGTATATCTCTGCTCTGTGTTTGTCATCAATTTAACTTTTAAACATGCACAATACTATACTATTTAGTATTGCAAATTGTGGTACTTGGTAGGACAAGTCTCTGTTTTTTAACTTGTTCTTTAACTTGCTATGTTTGACTTTCTTTTCATTCAAAACTTCATAAAAATTTCAAGTAAGATTATCGCATCCCTTAAAAATTCAATGTCAGTTTCATTCATAGATTAAAAAAGTAGAATTTTAGAAATTCTGTTTTCCCATCAAGGACATGAAATGTCTCTTCATTTATTTAAATAACTTTCTATGTTTACTAATATGGTTTTAAGATTTTATGAATCTTGCTATTATGAGTGGTATTTTCTTTTATTACATATTTTACTTACTTATGAAAGGTGCAGACTTCTGTAAGTCAATTTTGTATACTCAATGTAACTTTTACAAGTTTCTGTACCTATTTCACAGCTTCTCTGAGGAAATGACTGTATCTTTAAGAAAATGAGTCCCTTAACTTTTCCACTTTTTGGATGACTAACTTATTTTTATTTATGACCCTATGACATAGATGGACAGTTGTTATTTTAGTTTTTAAATTTTTTCCAGACCCAGGAGAAAAGAATCTTTTTGCATTTTCATACGGTTACATACAGGGTGTCCATAAAGTTCATATGCAATTTAAAATATTAAACTAAACTATTTTAAGTTACATATGAACTTTATGGACATCCTATATATTAAATGGTCATATGAATTCTTAAATATTGTCTTCAGTTTTGCCTGTTGGTGCCCAAAGAGTTGTCTGAGAAAGTTTGATGGCCACATTTTTATAACACTGCCATGAAAAGACATAATTCTTATTTTTCTGATCAGAGATGAACTGCATTTGAAAGTTCTCATCTGAGTTCTGTTTTACCAACTCAAGCCTCCTATGTTTTGCTTACCAAAATGTTTTAAAATGATTAATAGGATTTGCAATGTATCATCTGTGTTAGTTGAGATGACCATACTTGTATTCTGTTAATCCTTTAATTTATAAACATATTTAATTAGGCTGATCTATTACTATTGAACTGCGTTTTATTTTGTGTATTAAATTCTAATTTACAGTGATCTATTATTATTATTTTATTTTATGTTTAATTTTTATTTTTTATTAAATCATAGCTGTGTACATTAGTGCAATCATGGGGTACAGTATGCAGGCTTCATATACAATCTGAAATATTTTCATCCAACTGTTTGCCATAACGTTCATGGGATTTTTTCATTTATTGTGTGAAAACACTCGTGTTCTGCATTTAGAAGGTTTCACCTGTCCTTTCTAAGATGCACCAGAAGTGTGATCCCACCATTTACCCTCTCTCCACCTTCCCCACCCCTCCCTTACCTCTTTCCCCATCTTCTTGTGCTATAATTGGGTTATAGCCTTCATATGAAAGCTATAAATTAGCTTCATAGTAGGGCTGTATACATTGGATAATTTTTCTTCCATTCTTGAGATACTTTGCCAAGAAGAATGTGTTCCAGCTCCATCCATGTAAATATGAAAGAGGTAAAGACACCATCTTTCTTTAAGGCTGCATAATATTCCATGTACCATAATTTATTAATCCATTCATGGATCGATGGGCACTTGGGCTTCTTCCATGACTTAGCAATTATGAATTGGGCTGCAATAAACAATCTGGTACAGATATCTTTGTTGTGATGTGATTCTTGTTCTTCTGGCTATATTATTATTATTTTAATCTTCCTTCACTTGGGTTGTACATCCCAGGAATGCTGAATTTTTGATCCACATTTTGTCGAAAAAAAAAATCAACCAAATCAACTGTGTTTGACTGAATGTCAACTATAGTAATAAATTAGGCTAGCTAATATATTTCTTAGAGTTTTGGGGGCACTAAATTGATAATTTAAATGGATCTCTCTCTCCCATATATTCTTAATTTTTGCAGTGAACATCATAAAAAGCTAGAGTTTTAAAAATATTTGTCTTCAATTTAGAATGAACATATATTACATGAATTAATAGTTTCTTGTGTATTTGTTAAAAATCTACTATAAAGCTATCTGGGTCTAGGCTTTTATTTGGACATATATTTGTTATCTACTGCTGTGAAACAATCTGGCAATGTAGAAAAATGTTGTTATGTTTGTGTATATTAAGTCTTTCTGAAGAAGTTTTACTGAAATTTAGAACCTCTTATAAAAGACTAAATGAAAGATGTTAATTTACATCTCTATAAATATTGAATATTCCACAAAGATTTGCCTAATTACAGATGGTCCTTGATTTAAGATGGTTGGATTCACCTCTTTTTGCCTTTATAATGAGTTATGACACATTGCATCACACAGGTCAAGGGGAAGCTTTACAGAAGTATATTTTCACACTTGAAAGGAGACTGATTCGTCTCTGGCTTTAAAGTTTGAGAAAATGGTCTTGTTTCCTGAGGAAAGAATTATTTATTTTCTAGTGTATTAGGGTAGTAATTTCCAAGAAAACTCTTGGAAGGGTAGAGTGACATAGTTGCCTTTTTTTATGTAAAGAAGTAAAGAAAATTCCTTTTATTGTTATAGAATATCCCTCTTCTTCTGCAGTGCTTGTCTTTATTCTAAAATAATTACCAATTATTAAAGTAGCCATTCATGCTTTGTATTAATAATTTTATGTTATATTTTTTTCTATCCTTTTACTTTCTTCATATACATGCCATTGTATTTCAAGGGTGTTTCTTCTATACACACATGAGCTTTTTTATTACACTCTAAAGATCTTTGTCTTTTAATTGGAGTTTTTAGATATTTATAATTAAGTTTTTTTAAACATATTTTAGGAGTTAAGTTAGTGAGGGTATTAATATTATTTGTTTTTCTGATTCTCATTCTTCTGTTTCTCCTTTCTTGCCTGTCTGTATTACTTGAAGGTTTATTTTTAGGATTCTATACTGATGTATTAACAATATTTATAAGTGGATCACTTTGCATGGGCTTCTCAATGATTTCTTTGGTATTATACCACACATATGTACATAATTTATCACAGTCCACTGATACCCACATTTTATAATTTTAGACTAAGTATAGAAATCTTACTTCCATCTAGATCTATTTTTCTTCTTCACACTTTCAGTGCATTTTTCTTAAGCACATCATATTATAATTTTTGTTCTAATCATTGAATATTATTTCAAAATTGTATACCTGGAGATAATCCAATACATTTTTCTTAATTGCTACTTATTTATTGTTCTATGCTTTTCTCTGTCTAGATATTCCTTTGATATTTTTTCTTTTTTAATTAGAAGTATTTAATCCATTTTATTAGGCAATTTTGCCAGTGACAACTTCTCTTCATTATCATTTGCCTGAGAATGTCTTTATTTATCCTTCATTTTTAAAGGATTTTTCACTAGATATAGAATTTAGAATGTACAATTATTATCTTTCAAAACTTTTAAATAATATGGAACTTATTTCTGGTCTCTATGGCTTTTTTTTTATTTTTTAATTTATTTTATTTATTTTTTTTATCGAATCATAGCTGTGTACATTAGTTCAATCATGGGGTACAGTGTGCGGGCCTCACATACAATCTGAAATATTTTCATCCGCCTGTTCGACATAACGTTCATGAGATTTTCTCGTTTACCGTGTGAAAACATTTGTGTTCTGAGTTTAGTAGGTTTATCCTGACCCTTCAAAGATACACCTCAAGTGTGATCCCACCCTTTATCCTCTCTCCCCCCACCCTCTCCCTCCCCTTCCCTCTCTCTCCCCTTTCCCTGTCTTCTTGTGCAATAGTTGGGTTGTAGCCTTCACATGAAAGATATAAATTTGCTTCATATTAGGGCTGTGTACATTGGATACTTTTTCTTCCATTCTTGAGATACTTTGCTAAGGAGAATGTGTTCCAGCTCCATCCATGTAAATATGAAAGAGGAAAAGTCACTATGGTTTTAGATGAAAAAATCTGCTTTCATTCAAATTGGCTTTCTCCTGTAAATAACTGATAATCCTTTTGACATGTTATCAGTCCCAGGGTGTGAGAGAAAACTTGGGTTCATGATAGCATCTTTTCCTCAACTCATGACCCAATTTTTAAAAGTAGACTCTGCAAAGATTTTCACCTTCTTCTGAGTGCTATTCTTCCTAACACTTTTATTAGAAGGTAGACAAAGTCAGAATTTAACTTGTATACTTCAGCACTTTTCTTGTACCTGGCTCTCACAAATGCTGGTCTCAAAAGTGACAAATGTGTGCATGATCTTTGACTACCAGGAACAACAAACATCATCCTTGAAAACATCTGTGTTTCCTGGACTTTTCTCTAGAAAGTGATCCATTACCTTTACCCTCTTCATACATGCAAATAGTTCAATTAGTGTAGTAAGTCATCTCTCCTAGAGGACGTCCCTCTCTGGAAGGTGGATCTCGACTGATTTAAAAACAAAAGGAATAGCTTATTGGTTGAAGTCTGTACATAGAATGGGCTGGTCCTCAGCCTCTAAAGTGTAAAATATCTTTATCCTCTGATATACAGTGTGCATTTCCTTTCCCAGTTGAGATTATTAATCTTTTGTAAAACATAATTTGCATTTGTGTAAAGTTTTTTGTGTATATGTGTCAGTTAGCTATTTCCTATAAACAAACTATCCCCAAAATACTGACCTAAGACAATATTCATGTATGTTTCTTATAATTCTTTGACTTTCAAATACAGGTTTGACTCAGATAAAGTTTTGTGATCTCTGCTTGGCATACATCAGGTGATGACTTGGTTTCCTGTCTTGTTTACTGGGCTGCTGTACAGGGGGTTTTATCTGCCCAAGTGGTTTCTCATTATCTAGCCAGCTAGTCAGGCTTGTCCATGTATCTGTATCAGGGTCTCAAGATCAAGAGCAGAAACTGCAAAACCTCTTGGGATCTTGACTCAAGACCGGCACACCTTTTCCGTCACATTATATAGGACAAAGAGAGTCAAGTGAGTAATAAAAGTTAAAAAAGGGGGCCATAGGCACCATTTCTTGATCTTTGTAGATTCACAGTCATATTATAAAAGTAAGTGTATCTTCACAAAAAGGTTAATTTTGCAATCTAGTCCAAATAGTTTTCATTTCATATTTATCTTATTTTATTTATATTTCTCTATATTTCATTGAATTAACTTATAAATAATTTTATATTTTTTTCAAATTAGTCTATTAACTCTGAGCAACTGGAAATGCTGATTCTCCTGTTTGCTGTATTTTAATTTTTTCTATATGATGATTATTTTCAAGTGTAGGTGGTAAGTTGTATTGTGAGACCGTTGATAGAATGTGTATGCATACACATGTGTAATGGCCGTGAATGAGGCCTTCTCGTTCCCGTGGATGTTCTGCCAAAAAGTGATTTTTTTCCATGTATTTTTCTAAGTGTCCCCAGAGTTTTATGAGTCCAAAAATGTTGTTGGAAGATTTTCACATAGTGCAAGTGATGAAAAATGTAATTCTAATCTATATTCATACAACAAATTTTATTTTTTCCTTCTCAAAACATTAATCAGATAGGCATTTGGGTTGCTTCTTTATGGCAATAGCAGACTTTTCCCAGTCTGCACTTATTAATGTACAGGCACTTTAATGGCGTGAACTTGTCAGGTCTCCTAGTTTCAGGTTCTCTATTCGGGCATCTGATGATAAAATACTGACCTGACATCTCTTCCTATAGCTTCTATTCCAAGCGGTTCCCAGATTTCTATGGCATCAGATTGTGGATTTACGTTTCTCACCTGAAACCACTCTCTTTTCTGGAATAAAAGGATCTTGCTTCTATTGTACTTAATTTTTTCATTATTGCTCTTATATATAAAAAATTCTATGTTTGGAGTGGATGGCTGTTCAATATTCATTATCTCTATTTTATTTCAAATTATTATGAGGGCACAAATGATTGGATTACATGGTTTGCATTTTTAGGTAAAACTCAAATTGTACTTGAACCTTTCATGCTCAGGGAGCGTTGTATACCCTTCCATTGTGCCCCTTAGGTGAGAGCTAACCAATCTCCTCCCTCTTCCCTGTTCTCTTCTTCTCCTCTCTTCCCCCTACTTGAATTTAATTGTGTTTTTCCTTTCTCATGTGGGCATGTAGTTGTTTATATATTGGTCTCATATTAGTAATAAGTACCTTGAATATTTGCTTTTCCATTTTTGCTTTTCTAAGAAGAATGTTCTTCAACTACGTCCAGGTAAATACACAAGATGTAATGTCTCCATCTTTTTATGACTGAATAATACCCCATGGTACACATATTCCAAAATTTATTAATCTATTCATGTGTTGATGGGCACTTGAGTTGATTCAATGACTTAGTGACTGTGAATTGAGCTGCTATGAACAGTCTAGTGCAAATATGTCTTTATGGTATTTTTTTTCTTCTGGGTAGATATCTAGTAATGGGACTACAGGATCAAATTGGGGGGTCTACTTTTAGCTCCCTGAGTAGTCTCCATACATCATTCCATAGGTGGCTGCATTTGTTTGCAGTCCCACCAGCAGTGTAAGAGTGTTCTCTTCTCTCCACATCCAGTATCTGCAGCTTTGAGACATGGTGATGTGGGCTATTCTTACTGAGATTAGATGATATCTCAGAGTGGTTTTAATTTGCATTTCTCTGATGACTAGGGAAGGTGAGCATTTTTTCATGTTGTTGCCCATTCATCTGTCTTCTTCATAGAAGATTTCTTTTGCTCTCTTGTGAATGGGATTATTAGAGCTTGTCGATCAGGTTAAGTTCTCTGTAGATTCTAGTTATCAGCTCCTTGTCAGTTTCACAGCAGGTAAATATCTTCTCCCATTCCGAAGGCTGGCTATATGCTTTAGTTGTGGTACCTTTAGTTGTGCAGGGGCTTTTTAGCTTGAACACATGCCATTTGTTTATTTTTGTTGTTGCTGAAATTGCCAAGGGGGTCTTCCTCATAAAATTTTTTCACAGCCAATCTCTGTTAAGCTTTTTTTCCACATACTCTCTTCTAGAATTTTCATTGTTTTATTGTTTTGTGTCTTAAATTTAAATCTTTTATTAGGCGAGAGTCAATTTTTGTTCATGGAGAGAAGTATGAGTCCACATTCAGTCTTCTACATGTGTCCAACCCATTCTCACAGCACCATTTATTAAACAGGGAATCTTTTCCCCAGTGCATGCTTTTGATTTGTTTATCAAAAATCAGATGGAGATATGTGGCTGGTTTCATCTCTAGGTTCTCTATTCTATTGTCTCTTTCTAAAACTATTCCCAAAACTGTATGAGAAGTTTTTTTTTGTTTTGTTTGTTTTTTTCCTTTTTGTCTAAACTTATCAGGACTGTTGCATACACTGTGATCAGTAATGGCAACTGCTCATCTTCATGTTTTACCAAATGGCATATAAATGCCATAAACATAAACTAGTGCTTCAATTTTAATTAGGTCAAAAGATTTTTATCAATAAGCTTATCTCATGAGGAAACAAATATTATCTTTTTTGATCTGTGGCCTTCAGAGTTGCTGCAACATCACAATTCAGGTGTGTCGTACTTAGCTAAATTGACTGCTAAAGCCCTGACTATTTTTACTGACATTCACCTTATAGATTATCTCAATACAAGACATGGTTTTCTGCCCACTAAAGTTATTTTGTGTATATATGTGACTATCTTGAATAAGGCTGCTAGTAAAAGTCATTAAGTATTTAGTCAGCACTCTGCAGTTGTAGGGCCAGAAATGTATCTTCCAACTTATACCTTATACATTATTTTCATGGTGGACTAGAACATTACCCATACTGAATTCCAACAAATGTGAGTTCTTAAGAGTAATTGAGTAAAATTCATAAATAAATGAATAAATAAATAAAGCTTAATATAAAAAATAAATGAAGCAAATGATCACACAAATTTAAATGTTCTAGAAACTATACTGTTTAGGGATATTTGGAATGCATATTCATATTCTCAAGTACCTGAAAATACTAAAGATTTCATAAAGGTGTCATAAAGAACTTGGTTTTATTTCTTTTAGCTCTGTATTTCACAAACTAGTTTTCGTAGAAAAAATCCCAAAACAAAATCTTCTGCAAAATCTTTTCAGTTAAGAAAACTAATGATCTTATTATCCAAGAAAAGTATTTTGTTCAATGTTTGATTTGATTGTTTTCAACACAATTTTAAGTTACACAGAAGCTATTTCTTAAGTTTTTTGATTTAAAACAATGCAGGGACCATTAAATTCATGAGGTAGTAGAACATTTTCTTTTTTTGAGCAAGCCTCTCTTGATATTTTCTCCTTCATGTGTCTATGGAAACTGCTTATATGCTCTTTACCTAAATAAAAATAAAACATATGTCACTATGTGTTTGTATAACAATATGTCCATTCCTACCTATATATTTATTGATCTTTCTGATCTGCTTTATATTCTCTTTGCAATTAATTATACTATTGTTTTATAATAAAAAGCTCTTAGCCCCTTAATTTTATCTATCCTTCAATGCCCAGGTTAAATCTAACTCACTCTATAATTAATTCTCTATTTGCCCTGTGATTGGCTGACTAATCTCAACCTTGAAAAACATTTCCCTTATGTATGCTTTCATAGCACACTGGTTACTGTTATCTCTATCACATTTTGTGTTTTATAATTGGTTTGAAAAGGTGCATGTTG
>CAUYRH010056096.1:0-35485 GCA_963574655.1 Perodicticus potto
AATATGCTCAGCAAATTGACAAGATGCCACCTGCAGCTGGCATTGGTCAACAGAAAAGCCCCAATTCCCCCAACACCTGACCACACATTGCACAGCCAATGCTTCAAAAGTTGAACTAATTGAGCTACAAAGCTTTGCCTCATCTGGCATATTCACCTCACCTCTCACCAACCAACTACCACTTCTTCAAGCATCTTGACAAGTGTTCAAGGAAAACACTTCCACAACCAGCAGGATGCAGAAAATTCTTTCCAAGTGTTCTTCGAATCCCAAAGCTTGGATTTTACACTACATAAAGAAAAAAATATTACTTCTCATTGGCAACAATGTGTTAATTGTTAATGATTTCTATTTCGTAGTGTTTTAGTGTTTTAATCTAGTTATAATGAATTAAAATTCCTGGTCCAAAACAGCAATTATTTTTGTACAAATCTATACTAGATCAAGTGGCATATCATTCTCACTTTCAAGATTTGGTAATGGAAACAAGTCAATGATAAAAATTACAGTAAACATGTAGTTGACATGAACATGCCTGTATTGAGAGCATTTATATCCTCTTAGACAATTTTTTGTCTGTTTGGACTGGATGAACAACTTTTAAGACTACTCAAAACCAGAAGAAAACAGCAAAGAATGAACTCAATGTGCTGTTTATTTCCATTCAGTCCTAGATGGCATCTCTCATTTTCAATAATGATAGTTTATGCTTAAATTAAAAAAAATTCACATTATGTCCAGAAAAAACATGCTATTTAATATATTAATTTTATTTATTTGAATATTCTTCTTAAAATCATAAAAGGGTATTTTTCTCTTACCACTTTCAGTGCCTTGAGAAGACATAATTTTATCTCATTCCTGATGGACACCATCCCCCTCAAAAGCTAGAATAATTCAGGGTACAAAATAAAGATACTCCCCGTCCAAAAAAGTATGTGTAATGCCAAATGATTGTGCAATTATAGGTAGTAACACAGTCACACACAGTCTCAGCTTTCTAAATTTTATTCAATATGGAATTGACATGTGTTGTTAAATGATAGCTGATATCTGTAAATACGGTGGTATAGAAATTGTTATATGGGTATCAACTCTTCTATTGACTTAACTAGCCCTTTCTTGTCATACACTTCAACCGTCCATAAATTGTAATCCTGATGCAGTTTTTTTTAAAATCAATATCAGAGCTAGGAAAATTTCCTGATTCTAAATGAAATGTCCCTCTTCCTGGAGCATGATTTTTACTAATGAACAGCACAGAGCCTTTTTTCTCAGGCGTCAATGTAAGGGGCACATTTCACACCCGGAACCTCAGGGTTTTCTTCTAGCTATAGAGCAAAATATCTGAGAGTAAGTGCCAATGATAGTAATCACTCTTTCATGTAACAATCCACTGCAATGATACATTACCTACCAAAGGGTCATGTGACAGAGGACATTTTGCTAATGTCTCATTCTGTTTTCTCTCCTGGAATAACTGTGTTTAACTTTTGTTCCTAGTTTATGAGAGGTCACTGTGCTCTGTTAAAAACAAACAAACAAGGCCAAGTGTGGCACCTCATTCCTTTAATCCTACCACTCTGGGAGGCGGAGGCTGGTGGATTCCTGTGCAAGAGCAAGAGCGAGACTCCTTCTCTATTGTGTCAGGTGCCTGTAGTCCCAGGTACTCAGGAAGCTGAGGCACAAGGATAGCCTGAGCCCAACAGTTTGAGATTGCTGGGAGCTATGATGTCATAGCACTCTACCCAGGACAACAGGGTGAGAAATCTGTTTCAAAACAAACAAATGCATGAAAGCAAGGAATGCTTCCTGCTTGTCGTAACAGACATGGCAGACAAAGTTTCCTACACAATAAGGCAGTGAAATATTAGAGGCCAGTAGAGTCGTGGCCCAATAAAATCTAATTTTTCCATTTTCAGGTTTTGATTCCAGGCTCTTGGGAAATTCATCATGCTCTTTCAAGCACCAAACTGATTTCTATTGTTTGCTAATCCCAGTGTCCTATTTATGACAGGCTCTCTTATATTTACTATTTTCCTCTCCACTTGTAAGTATCAATTAAACTTTTCAAATCATTTAATCATTTTGTTTAATTTGTGATGTAAAGTCCCATAATAATGACAAAAAACAAAACTTAACAAATGTAATGGTAAAGATGAACTGAACATAATTCAGTTAAAAGAAATTGACACCATTCATTAAATGCTAATTGAAAATACTATCATGGCCCAACATAACAGTATTTAAGAATGTGTATATGTAGACATATATTAAGAACTACTGAAAACTCAGAAAGCATTCTTCATTTTATGTTTGTAGTGTTGTAAGAATTTTTAAAATTTCCAAGAAAATTAGTGTAACTTTAGGTCAGAGGAAATCACCAATAGTAAATACTACATTTGATAAGCATGTTCATGCCTTTTTAAATCCTTCTGCATTATTGAATAACAGCCTATGTTTTTCTTGAAGATATTGTGAACTCAGTTTGAAACCCCTCTCTTCCTCTTTTGTCTCTGTTTTGATTGCTAGAATTCATCATAAATTTCAATAGCTAATTCAAATGACATTTTCTCCATGAATTCTTCCTACTCCCAGCAGCAAGATGAAAACTTACCTTGTATGTTTTCCCACCGAAAATAGTTGAAATCTCTCTTATGACGCTTAAACACATTCTGCATCACTTTCTTTCCTTTATGTTCAGAATAAGAAAGATCAGCTTTTCTAAGTATTATATATAATTTCCCTAGAGCAAGAGCCAGACCCCAGATCTTTTAGCTCTTGGTTCAGAGCTCTTGCTACTGTATTATACAAAATGACCTTCTAAATACCGACCAAATCCAGCAAATATTTTACTTCTGCTATTATTATTTCTATTAGTTTGTTTATCTCTTTGTGCCTTTTCTGTTTTAGGGTCTCCTCAGATATTAGTTTACTGAAAGAAGAAGCAGTGTGCTTATTACTGTATTTTGTGGAAACTTTGAAATTGTTAGGGAGGGATAAGGAGGAAGGCAAACAGATGCCTTGCCTAGGGGTGTCCACTGAGAAACAGATGATGCCGGGAGATGCTGTGTCTCCTAGGAGGAATACATTGACCACAGAGAAGAGCAGGTGACGTGTAAAGGGGTCCCAAAGGATTGACCCGATGTTTGGCCTACAATAGAGGGTCTCCAAGGACGGACCAAGTGAAAAGAGACAGGAAAACAATAAAGTGGAGATATTATTATAGCCTCAACAGAAGGTCTTTGGATCAGCTGAGGTAACAGTGTCTGTAAAGGAGTTACCTTCACTGACATAGTAAAAATCACCCTCACCAGAGTCAGGACAGTTTAAAAATACCATGACAACCCCCAGAAGCTGCCTTACGAGGGGGACAGAAAAGGAGGGGGTTGCCAATTCCCAAAAGTCTCCACCCCTTTTCAAGAAAAACTGTGAATATTCTATCCCTCCTATAATATAAAATTAGGGAATTAGCATAAAAGAAGAAATTCTGTTAAACTCAGGGTTTCCTCCACTCGTCGGGGTTGGCCCATTTCCTCTTTGGAATGTATTTTAATAACCTTGGCACTTTGCTGGTCACACCTGCTGACTCTGCTTATTTTTACTCCATCCACCTTGTACCAGTAGTAACCATTATTGGTGCTGGGAACCAAGAATCAGGGAACATAGGGACCTGATATCTGGTCCCCACACCTAACAAAGTCACTGACCTCCCCAGGCAAGGAAGTGACTCCAAATGATGATACAGAAAAAGGAGCAAAGAGAAGTGAAGGAATTAATTAAAAAAGGAAGTATGTGTTGGGTGAAAAAGGTAACAACACTAATGACACTACCTCATTAAAAAAAATGCACACACAATTCAAGAATAAACAGAGATTCCATGCTCTCACCTTGTCTTCGTGGTAAGGAGGGGATGATTATTAACAAATCCACAGAGCAAGTGGTGTTTGACACACAACTGGAAATCATCATTAGATGGAATTAGCTTCCTAATCACATAAGTGGGAACGAGGGGAAAAATATTTGGCAGGGATGGTAATGTTAGTAAATAGTTTTCAAGTGACTGAGACAAATGGCTGTTTCCAATCAAAATCTGTACGTCACTCAAAACAACGTCTTGGAGAACAGTAGCTTGTGTTCCCCAAATTGTGCTTTTATTATCCTCTCTCAAATTCAAGTTGTTTGTCTTCTCCTGTTTATTCTAAAGATGAAACTCAGACTGTGTCTCCATTACAACCACGATTGCATTTGTTTTGTCTGTGTTTATTTTTTTCACTTGTATGTCTCCATTAGATTTTAAGTTCCTTACTGGAAGTTTCTAATTAGTTTCAAAGCCGCCAGAGGGCAAGGCAGTTGCTTGATTCTTCTCACATGCCACTGTTAACCCCAAAGAGCTGACTGAAAATCTAGCACTATGCCATGTGTTTTGAACAATAGAAATTTTACAGGGCTACCATCTTTGAAAATTATATGTGTTCTGGGGTTTACTTTGAACTGACAGTGTTTATTCTCTCTATTTCCAGAAATAAACAGAAAAATCTTTAAATACTAACAATTGCATTTGATGCTTGATGTTCCTTGGCAATGAGTCACAATCCCTTTGCAAGACTTTACGTGTGATGTGTAAATATTTGACAAGAAGCTAAATTAGAGATATCTGGATCTTTTGTGCATTTAGTGATCCCCATAAATATGGCCAGAAAGTAGACTAAGAGTAAAATTTTCAATGCAGATGGATGTTCATTTAGATGCAGAACAAGGGCAATGGATGAGGAATTTCACTAACTAATATGGTGTCAAAGGAAATTAGAATTTTTTTTTTATTATTTGTAGAGACAGAGTCTCACTTTATCAGCCTCGGCAGAGCACCATGGCATCACACAACTCACAACAACCTCCAACTCCTGGGCTTAGGCAATTCTCTTGTAGTAACTGGCACTACTACAGGCACCTGCCACAACGCCGGGCTGTTTTTTTTGTTGCAGTTTGGCCAGGGTGGGGTTTGAACCCGCCACCCTCGGTATATGGGGCCGACACCTCACTCACTGAGCCACAGGCACCACCCTGAAAATTACAAATGTTTTTACTTCAAAACATCCACTTACACTTTCTACTGGTAGTTTGTTGCCCCTTGACAGAATTCTTTTCTCCTCCTATAACCAATTTTACTAAAAAGACATATAAGGTCCTGAACCCCACTGGGGACTTGAATCATCATTTTAACATTCTGGACTGGCTTTTCCCCACCACTAGCACCACAGACTCTCCCAAATCTTTATTTACATGAAATCTGGACCCACCTAGGAGAATAATTATCCCTTTCTTTCCCTTGTATAAGACCAAGGGTGTGACCAACATTGAACAGACTCTTTAAGAAAATAATGTCCTGGGGGTGGTGCCTGTGGCTCAGTGGATAGGGCGCAGGCTCTATATACAGAAGGTGGTGGGTTCAAACCTGGCCCCGGCCAAACTGCAACAAAAAAGTAGCCAGGCCTTTTGGCAGGCGCCTATGGTCCCAGCTACTTGGGAGGCTGAGGCAAGAGAATCGCCTAAGCCCAGGAGTCGGAGGTTGCTGTAAGCAGTGTGATGCCATAGCACGCTACTGAGGGTGACATAGTGAGACTCTGTCTCTACCAAAAAAAAAGAAAAAAAGAAAGAAAGAAAATAATGTCCTGTCCTCAGACTCATTTAAACTCCATAAGGGAATTATTTACAGTTAATCTTCATTCTCCATCCACTTACACTTTCTACTGGTAGCTTGTTGCCCCTTGACAGAATTCTTCTTTTCTCCTCCTATAACCAATTTTACTAGAAAGACATATAAGGTCCTGAACCCCACTGGGGACTTGAATCATCACTTTCTGTAACTTCCGGTATATAAATGTTAAATGAATTTGATAGCTTTGCTTTTATTATCAGTTTTATTGTGAGTTGATTTTTCAGCAAACCTTGTGGAAAGGAAGTGAAAGTTTTGCCTTTGCCTCCTCAGTAGTATTCTTCTAAAAGCCTACTCTATGCTGTTAATGGTAAAATTCGATTTTGGTTGTTCTCCATATTGGTAAGTCCTGTTCACATTATATACTATAAAGTTGGGGAAAATAAAATTTTCCTACAGGTTTTGTAGCTAAAAGTAAATGACATAAATAATCTTTACAACCTCTGTTACCCTTCTTTTGTAAGATGTATCTGCTTCATTTGAATACCAATGTAGAATACTTTTTTTAGACTTAAAGGAGTTTGCATTAGAAAGGGCTGAAAAGTTTCTTAAAAACATAAGTTGCAAACTAATGTAGCCTAATTTCGAGTTCTTGATCTTGGGATTTGAAGAATGAAACCATGGACCACCAAATAAGTGAAAGGACAGAGTTTATAATAGATAAAGAGATAAGAGGAAGAGGGGGAACAGAACCTCTGGCAATGGAGGGGCAATGCCCCCAAGTGGGCAGCACATATGGTCTTCTGTCTAGTGGTTTATATTTTGCTTTTCTAATCCTGCTGGCAGCAGGGTCCTTGGAATATTGTCACAATTGGTTTGAGGCCTACAGGCAGAAAAGAATCCTAAAATTATCAAAAGAATGGGGTGCCTGCAGTCTTTGTCCCAGAACAGGCATTAGGGTGTGAGCTCCTTAATCCAGGAGGAACTACTCAAATGAGTTACTGATCAGGTTGCTTTTCTCATGACCTTACTTGAATACCTCCTAGAAAGGACCTATTTGTGCCTAGAGCTGGGATCTGTGATGACACTGATTTCTGAATTCACCCAGGCCTAGAAAATAGGAGTCCCTGTGCATCCCTGACTGTATCACTGAGAGTCGCCAAGCTAAATCTAAACCCAATGTGTATTATTCAGCCAACATACTGTTATTAGGAAAAAGAAAAAAGAATTTGGAAATGCTTAAGCTGACTTTATGCCCAATAGTTTACCGAAATATCCACAATCCCTTTTGTCATGCATCTCATTTGAATCACTAAGATGCATTATCTTCAGTACTTTATCATTTTATGTAAAGGAAAACTGGAATTTAGAGTAGAGTATTGGGGTCCCTTTATGGTCGCCACTTATCGGGGCCCTGGACTGGCCAGGTGTCCAGCCCCTAGGTTATTTAGGTTCCAGATGCGGACTACTAGGCTCCCTTGCTCAGAAACAATTGCTCTTAGGTGCCTGAGGGCTATTTACTTTAGCAGAAGGGAAAGAGAGAGAGAAAGACAGTATTTGAGGGAGTAAAGCAGTCTTAGTAAGAAGAATACATCTTAGCAGTCTTTCATAGAGAGAGGCTAGGTGCAAGTGTTCTGCAGGAGGAGAAGTGACACAGTCAGAGTGAGTGGGTCCACTATAGAAGGTGCACTCCCAACTGCCTTCCCCTCCAGGCTCTTATGGACACACTCCATGGCTCTTAACACCAGAGGTATAGAGACTGCCAATCACTGATGCATTCATCTTGTGAGCTCTCATGTTTGTGAGGAGAGCCAAATCCCTCCCCAGGCTCTTTTCACCAAGGCGTTACATTACTGAGCTATACAAGTGTTTCTTATAACTCTTCCTCCTCCTTGCCATACACTATACGGTACAGTAGATAATTAGCATGCTCCAAACCACGTAACTAGTGAGTAGTAGAGCTGGGATTAACCTAAAGCTCTTGTGTAACAGAGAGGATGGCCTGAAAAAGACTCTGTCTCTCTAAAACCCTCTCACCCTTTATATAACTAAAATCTGCAACCTTGCCTCAGGCCACTGGTTTAGAGGAACAGGGGTGTGTTGTTTGTGCTATAGGTATCGGCTGAGCAGAACTGTCCAGGCAGTCTAGTAGAGAGTTACGAGAATGTCTCCGCCTCCCTCTGTCCATGGAGATCAATCAGAACCATGAGCTGTAGTTGAAGGACAGTACCCTGAACCTGAAACTCCTCCCTTTAAAAGCTCTGTATTTCTGCATAAGAGAGAGATGATGGCATTTTAAGACAGGAGTCTCTATCCTCCTCATTTGCTGACAAATTAATAAACCTCTCTTTCCTTTTTCTCAACCACTTGTTTACATTGTTTGTTGCGGTCTCAGGGACAAATGCCAAACTTTTAGTAATACTTGCTTTCCAGTTAAGAAGTATTCCCACTGTTCTCTAAAAGTTTGTTATTTTGTAGATTGGCATGATCATTGAATGTAGTTGAATTTCTTTCTCAATATATTGGAGCTTTCAGAGTATGTGTTTGTGAGTATTGATAGAAAAACCAGAGAATGGTGAAGCTAAAATTCTTCAGTGTACAAAGTGACATAGACTGTCTCTCAAGAAGAGAGAATTATAATCTTCAGTGTATATTTCTCTATTAGAAGTGCCAGTGAACCACAGAAAGTAAAAACTTCCAGGACATCCACTGATCCACATCTAAAGGTGTATCCAGATGCTATAATTAAATAGATGGACACTGGTAATGTATAAAGATGTTTATTTTTTATTGAGAAGAACTGGGTAGTAAATTAATGAATACTCAAAGAAAACCTAGGGCTATAAAAAGGATACACAAAATATCATTTTGTGAATAGCAGAGACAACATAAATTATAAAGGGACCATGAGACTCTTTTCACAGAACCAGAGTTGAAGGAAAGCAAACATTTCTTTGCCCCATTAGTTTGGTTTTAGTGCTTTAAGGTAGACAAGTCTAATTTATTTTTTTTCATTGTTTTTATTATTAAATCATAGCTGTCTACATTAGTGCAATCAGGGGTACAATGTGCCGGTTTCATATACATTCTGAACTATTTTCCTCAAACTGATTAACATAGCCTTCATGGCATTTTCTTAGTTATTGTATGATGACATTTGTATTCTGCATTTAGTAAGGTTCGCCTATACCCTTCTAAGATGCACCGTAGGTGTGGCCCCACCAATTAGCACACATAGGTTAAACACATAAATCTCTTATCTGTCTTATGTTCTGACACAATGGATGTGGTTTTTGAAAACAGAAACACACTATTAAAATGACCTGTTCATCAGAATCTATTTTGTGGTGTTAAAAATTCCTCTTCTGGATTTCTCCTCTTCACCCCTTTCACATCAAAAAGTGTTTACAGGCATAAAATTGAAAATGAAAGACAAGATAGTTAGTAATCTGCTCTATATGCCAGCTTAACAGCGGACTGTCAAGGCCAAAAATTTCCCTCAAATAATTCATTGACAAGAGTGGCCAGAACAGTCTCAGAAGAACTAGAGCTTTAAAACTCTTAGACCAAGAATACTTCACTAGTGAAAATGAGAATTTATTCTTTTGTATGTCTTTTTCCCCCTTATCATTATCAATTAATGTTTACTTTTCTCTTTATTGTGTATATTCTTTTATAATAAGTGTGCTATCATTTTGTATAATTATCATGTGTGATTAATGCTGCATACTCTGAAAAACTGTTAGTTTTTTTTTTCCAATTTAACTAGAGGAAATGTCTTTAAATTTTTGTGTTATTCAAGTATAATGCAAGTTGACAAGAAAGTATGACAAGAAAGTCAAGTATAATGCAAGTTGACAAGAAAGTGTTTCATCATAGTATGAAAAGTCTGTATTGAAAAGTCTGTGCTTAAGTAGCTGGGAAGATCACATTGTTTTCCACTGTTAGGACCATCTCTATGGTAGCTGTTATGTATGGAAGATTTTCCATGGGAAGCATTAACAATATGGAGATTGTAACAGCTACCACAGAGATGGTCCTAACATCAATGTAACTTGAAAAACTAAAGAAAAAAACCTAAAAAAAAGAGAAGAAAAGAAAAATAAATAATAATAATAATAATAATAATAATAATTAAAGATTTTAATGCTTTTTCACTTTTTTTTTTTTGTAGAGACAGAGTCTCACTTTATCGCCCTCAGTAGAGTGCTAAGGCATCACACAGCAACAGCAACCTCCAACTCCTGGGCTTAGGCGATTCTCTTGCCTCAGCCTCCCTAGGAGCTGGGACTACAGGCACCTGCCACAACGCCTGGCTATTTTTCTGTTTTGCAATTTGGCCAAGGCTGGGTTTGAACCCACCACCTTCGGTATATGGGGCCGGCACCCTACTTGATGAGCCACAGGTGCCGCCCTGAGCTCACTTTTTGCTTAACTAATCTACGTAGAATGATGGATGACAGTGCTATTCATGGAGGTAATGAATTGTTTCTATGTTTTATTGTAACAGTATTCAGAGTAGAAAAAATAGTCTTATTGGTCTTCTATTCCTGGAAGCTCTGTTCCAGGAAAAAGAGATTTTTAAAGCAATTTCAGCAAGTTAAGTATATCCATTTTTTACGTTTATTCAAAATGAAACAAGTTATGTTGCATGTTAAAGTGTCTGTAGTTCATCAATAGCAACTCGATTAATTTGCACTGCAGAATTATCATTTAATTTTCATTAAACCTTGATCAAACAAATATATTCTAAATCCCTAAAAATGTCCTATGAATAGATCTTTATTGAATCAGAAAATATTCAACATATTTTACAATTTTTTTTTATCTATACCGTGGAAAGTTTGATGGATGTAGGATAATAGAATTATCACCTACCTCTTTATGACTGTTGTTAAATTTCAGAACATGTCATTACAATCTGCAGAAAGCTTACAACTTCCAAATTTAATTTTTGCTTTTTGACTTTTTCTACCAAGGAAAAAAGTTTCATTTCATTATTGAAACAACTCTATCAGATAAATAAACAAATTAGGTTGTTTCATTTACATTTTGTTCCCAAACTAATTTCTTACCTGACGGAACACCATGAGTTTTTCTTAGTAGATACTTTCTCATCGGATTCTTTAGCTTCAATAATTTTAGTAGCTTAGTCTGCAATGATGGTTATTTTTAATCACTTTCTGTTTTATCACCTTTTATAATATCAAATATAATCCATCAGCCTTTAAATAATTTCCAATTTTACTACATCACAAAGCACTCTGTTTTGTAAAAATGATTTTTTCTTTTTTTATTTAAATAATAGCTGTGTACATTAATGCAATTATGGGGTACAATGTTCTGGTTTTATATATAATTTGAAATACTTCCACCAAACTGGTTAACATAGCCTTCACCACATTTTCTTAGTTATTGTGTTAAGACATTTACATTCTACCCTTCGTATATTTAACTTGTAAACTTGTAAAATGCACCGTAGGAGTGGTCCGACCAATTACCCTCACTCCACTCATCCTCCCCTCCCCTCCCTTTCCTCTTTCCACTTCATCTAGGGCTATAGTTGTGTTATAGCCCATTTCATATGGAAATGTGGATGCTTATAAATTAGTTTCATAGTAAGGCTGAGTACATTGGATATTTTTTCTTCCATTCTTGAGATACTTTGCTAAAAAGAATATGTTCCAGCTCCATCCATGTAAACATGAAAGAGGTAAAGTCTCCATCTTCCTTTAAGGCTGCATAATATTCCATGGTGTACATATACCACAATTTATTAATCCATTCATGGGTCGATGGGCACTTGGGCTTCTTCCATGACTTAGCAATTATGAATTGAGCTGCAATAAACATTCCGGTGCAAATATATTTGTTATAAAGTGATTTTGGGCTTCTAGATATATACCTAGTAGAAGAATTATAGGATTGAATGGCAGGTCTAATTTTAGATCCCCAAATGATCTCCAAACATCTTTCCAAAAGGAACGTAGTAGTTTGCATTCCCACCAGCAGTACAGAAGTGTTCCCTTTTCTCCACAACCACGCCAACATTTCTGGTTTGGGGATTTTGTGATGTGGGCTAATCTTATTGGAGTTAGATGATATCTCAAAGTGGTTTTGATTTGCATTTCTCTGATGATTGAGGATGATGAGCATTTTTCATGTGTCTGAAGGCCATGCACCTGTCTTCTTCAGAACAGTTTCTCTTCAAGTCCCTTGCCCACCCTGAGATGGGATCACTTGTATTTTTCTGGCTAATATGTTTGAGTTCTCTGTGGATTCTGGTAATTAAACCTTTGTCAGAGACATAAACTGCAAATATCTTCTCCCATTCTGAGGGCTGTCTGCTTGCTTTACTTACTGTGTTCTTGGCTGTGCAAAAGTTATTTATTTTGATCAGATCCTAGTAATGTATTTTTGGTGTTGCTTCAATTGCCCAGGGGGTCCTCCTCATAAAATATTCTCCCAGAAAGTGGTACTTGAGCTACCTTCTTTATAGCAGTCACTGATCATTTCCAAGCAAACATACTTAAAGCATTATTTCCCTAATGCCTTTGCAATTGTTTACTTTTTTTCAGTCTTAGCAACCCAAAGTGCTACTTTATAAGAAGCATGCAATGCACTAATGTTTATACATAAAATATTGAACATCTGCCTCTGTTGACTTTTTATTTTAATAATCTGTCTTTCAAATAGTTGTTTGTTTCAAACTTATTTCCTTATGTTTTTTATGTGAATACCATTTAAGTTTTCAAAGTTAATTGCCTCATTAGCTATTACATTGCCACAAATAGTACAATATTGTTTTAGCACATTACCATCAATTATGGTAAATTTATGAAAGATCATACTTTAAGTAAAACTGGCATGAACTCATTAGATTTCCACCTCTTCACCATCATTTCTACTGTCATTTGGTTTTCCCCTGCTGCTGTGCTCTCAGAGTTAAAGCTTTTTGCACTATTGCAAATTAGGGTAAAAAATGAAGAACACAGTGTTTACTTCCCTAATGTAGTCAATAATGTTAAACTGCAATACAAATTTTAAAAAGAAACAAGCTTGTGGAAAATTTTAAATTATTATAAAAATTGAAATTAATAATAAATTGGCTATATTAGTGATCATTATTGTGATCAATATAATGTTACAATGTCACATGTTGTATCACGGTTCCTCTGTGATTAGCAGTACAGGAAACTCACCACACAACTTTGACAACACTAAACCTTTCTGTCCTGGGTTTAACAACAAGACTCCACCAGTCCCTCACTTGGGTGATCGCTGTAAAAGTTTCTGAGTATTCATTCCAGTTTCTGTTCTCATCTTCTGGTAGACTAGTAACAAACCTGCCTGGCACTGCTCTGTGAGCCACTGCCCTCAAAAGGCATTGTGAATACAGGGAATTTTAGACAGACTAGGATGTGCCAGTAGGTTTCAGCCTGCTCTCCCTCTGTTAGACATTGCACACTTCTGCTTTTTTCTCTTGACTAAGGAAAGCCACAGGCCTGCCCCCTGTTTCTCAGGTGGGTGTCAGGATTGTCTGGATCACTGACTTCCTACTTCCTTACTATTTGAACAGGTATGTCTATCACAGTTAAGAGTAGTTGTTCTGTCCCTATTTCACTAATAGATGACACAAGCATTGGGTCATATGCTATTTCCCTTCAAATACCACATCTGCAGGCCACTGGGAGCCACTGCCAGGGATTCCTTCTGCCACCAGGATTTTATGGCTAGTGCCCACATCATTCATATTCACTCATTCTACTCATTGTATCCTATCCTTATTCTGGTCTTTTTCTTCTCTGTAATCTTCAGATTTCATTTCTTTATGGGCAACTTCATTCTATCTTTTGTTTCCTTTCCCTTTCCAAAAGCATTTTTTGGAAGCTGTTGTTATCTTCCTTTCCCCCTTCTCTTCCTCTTCTGCCTCCTTCTTCTCTATCTCCCTCCTATTTTTTCTTACCTCTTTCCTCCCTTCCTTCCTTCTTTTTGTTTTACATCACATGTAGTTACGTAGCTAAATTGTTTCCCCATGATCTGTAAGTCTGTTTATACTATATACTTTCATTCCTTTCTCTAACCACCCTCTCTCATCTGTATCGAATAGCCGTTTCATACTTTCACTACTCATAGGGCACATTTCACTGATGCAACAGTCTCAAATTCATTGCCATCTTGGATTCTTCAAACTCATGTAAGTTTCTGTTTTTTAAAAAAAATTCATTAGTTTTATTATTTATTATAGTTTTTTGTCTTTTGTTTGTTTTATGGACAAGACACCCTCTTGCCATTTTTTTTAAAATCTTTTTTGTAACATAATTGTCTTACCTGAAACACTTTTTCTATTAGGACATTACATGGAAATGATATATTTTTTTCTTATTTTGCCTAATGCAATATATAACACAAATTTGCATAAAGCACACATTTAAAAATTGTAAAATAATTATAAAATGCACCATCATGTAACCACCAAACAAATCAATCAACAGAATAACTGGCATTCTCAAAGTCCCCTCATTGTATTTTTTTCCTGATCATAAACTCAACATACTCTTTATAAAGAACCAACTTCCTGACTTTCATTGTAATAATTTTATTATTTACTTTTCTTTGTAGTTTTATATGCTTATTAATATAGATTAATTTTTTTGCATTTAGAGCCTTAGGTGCATTAAAACATATCAAGTGAATTACTGCTGTTTTGTTTCTTTGCTAAACATATTTTAGGGTTATATTAAGGCGTTTATATTTGGGTCATTCATTCTCCTTGCTGTACAGAAGTGCTATTCAAAGTAGCTATTTCTCAAATTATCCATTCATAATGAGCCTAAGTGAACACACAAGAATGTTAATCAATACACTGCATCAACTTTGAGAACATCATCTAAGAAACAACCCAACAAATCTACTGTACTAAGTGAACTGGCTAACTTTTTATTCTATTACAAAATCATTATATCTTCATAGACCATTATCATACATTTCTTGTACCACTATCAGTTAGTGGAAAAAATTATCATGGAATTGCCATTTAAAGTTTCATTGATCATTATATAATATATTACTTATTTGTTCTATTGTTGGCTAAACGCTGTATTTTTCCCAGTTTGAGGCTTTTTTTTAGACTGAGTTTCACTTTGTTGTCTAGGCTAGAGTGTTGTTACCATCAGCCTAGCTCATAGCAACTTCACACTACTGGGTTCAAGGGATCCTCCTGCTTCACCCTCTCTGGTAGCTGGGACTACAGGCATTTACTACAATGCCTGGCAAATTTTGTTCTTTTTTTAGTAGAGACAAAGTTTCTTTTTGTTCAGGCTGATCTCAAACTCTTGAGCTCAAGTGATCCTACCCCCTTAGCTTCCCAGAGTGCTAGAATTGCCCGCATGAGCCACTGTGCCTGGTTTAGGGCTATTTTTGAAAAATATATTCAGTTACTTCTGTGATATATACAATCAAATGTGGATTTCTAGTCTCCTCAAATATGTTGGATATTAAATAATATTTTCAAAAGTGCTTGGACCATTTTTATGTCTAACAACTGTGTATGGAAAATACAAAGTGCTTTGTATCATCGACAATACTTAGTAATGTCAAATTTTGAAATGTTTGTCAATCAGATAGGTATACAATGCAATCTTGTAGTGAATTTGAGATTCTGCATTATTATTTTGTATCTTTTTAGGAATAGAAATTCTTGATTTTAATATGGTTGAATTCATCAGTGTTTTCTTTCTAGCTTAGTGGCTGTTCTTATCTTTCTTAAGAGAAACTTTGCATACCCAAAGTAAGAAGATATTTTTGTATATTATTTTTAAAAAGCTTATTAGTTTTGGATTTCATACTTAGGCCTATACCCATATCAAGATGACTTTTGTGTGAGGTGGGGGTTCAAATTCGTTTTCCTCCCCCTCTCTGTAGTTATACCTTCACTGTAAATCCAGTGTTGATATAAATAAGGATGTGTGGTTTGGGTCTCTCTACTCTGTTCTATTTTTCCATTCCTGTGTCAATATCACAATTACTATAATTTTATAATAATTCTTTGTATAGGCTAAGTAATATTTTCATTTTTCCTAGGGATTTATCCATTTATCTAAAATTTCCAATTTATTTGCTTAAAGTTGTACATAATATCCTGGGCATAGTGAAAATTTTATTGTAGAGACTCTGCAAGCTATTACAGTCCTCTGAAGAGGGTTTATATTTTTACTTTGGAAGAAAATGAATACAGCTAAACTCAACCCCCAAACTCTGGTATACCTGGGGTGGACAGAAACATGTCAAATTGTCATAGATGGTTTTCTATCTACCCCACAAATATATGCCTCACAGGTGAGCCAGAAACTTAAACTGAATTGACACAGAAATTTTATATTCTTTCTCTCTCTTTGGATCTTGCTCTCTGATACTGTATTCTTCCTGACTTACTGTGCAGCTCTGGCTACACAGCTTCTTCCCTGCTTGTTTGTTTCCCAGCCAGAAAAAAACGAAAGGCATTCTGTTGGAATTGTGCTGTGGGTCATTATAGCTGTCTTTATTCTTAAGTCCTCTAAACAGGAAGTTCACCCAATCCATAGCTTCCTTTGGGTTTAGTTTCTTTTTCAAAATTGATCTGCTTTTCATTTATTTTCTGGATCTTCATATTTTGCCCATATTTTACAGTTTTTACTTGTAAGATATTGGCTTGATAGAAAATGATTTCTCCATAAAGAGAGCAGGACTTCTTGTTTCTTCAAGGTCAGCAAATGTCTAGGTTTTCATTTTCTTCTGTACTTTGACTATCTTATTGTCTCTTTGATATTGAAAAAAATATTGGTCCAGTTTTGTTTTGTTTTGGTGAGTTTTTTGTTTGTTTATTTAACTTTTCCTCTGGGAGCAGTTTGGCCCAAATAAGTTATTCCATTCTTGTTAGTTGGGTAAGAAGTCATCAGGTGATTTCCAAAGCACACTGGCATTCTGTGTAGGTCCCTAGATTAGCTGAAACCTTCTGTTTCTAAATAATATCAACTTGTTTGGTAAAATTTATAGAATCCTAGAATTTATTCTTTTTGATGTACACGGTAAAAGTATTCACTAAAAGAAATCTGAAAACCAACTGTCTAAAATTAGGATTATGTTACAGAGAGCTCAATATAACCATTTGGATGATTCTGTGTAATGATTGAGAGTGCCTTTGAGTGTAGATCAGGTTCAAATCGATTCAATTCCCAAATTCAGTGTGGTGCCACCTGGTGGTGCTTGTCAGTTTCAATTTTTAATAGTACTAATCAAAAAGAGTTTTGGTTTTGTGACTTATTGGGACATATAGGATGATGTTAGTGTTTCCAGGAGTCTTCCAATTAATTGCCTATATTTTTAGGCTTACGCAAGTGGGATTTGGATACACTTTGGATCTACAGGGCTCGTCTCTGCCTATCATCCCTGCATGAAGTTAGGTTATCTATTGTTCCCCTGACCTGTGGACCATTCTCAGGGATGACTGAGTTCTCTACCTCCCACTCCAGAAGTTAAAGACTTTAACCTCTCAGGATAAAAAACACATTTTGTATTAGGAACAAGGCTAACACAAATTTTGTTATATCAAAACAAATTGTTATAATGGAATTAACTACATTGAGGTTTATTGTATATTTTCAAATCCAGAATCCAAACTCACATGATAAATTTATTACTAGAATATGAATTATAACTACATATTTACTAGATAATATAATTGTATTTTCTCCTCAGGCAGATACTCTATTCTAAAAAATATAAACAAATTTGATCCTCCAAAGTTTACTTTTCCAGAATGACTGATATTTTATTGTCTATTAGGTTGATAAATATGAAACCACTTAGTTATAGATCTTAGGACTAAGCTTCTAGTTACTCCTAAGAAAATTATTTACTATATGATTATCTTTTCATCCCATTCATAAAACAGTACATAAAGTCACTACAAATTATCCTCTTTTAGGTTGCTAGTCACTATAAATATGCTTCTACACCCTCCAGTTTTATTGAGATATAATTGACAAATTAAAATTATATATATTTAAAGTGTAACATGATGCTTTGATATACATAACACTGTGACGTGATTACCACAGTCAAGCTCATTAACACATCCATCATCTCACTTACTAATTATTAATTCCAGTCACCATGTTGCGTATTAAATCTCCAGGACTTACTCATCTCATAACTGAAAGTTTGTACGCACTGACCAGCGTCTCTCCCTGGAAACCACTCTTCTGCTCTCTCTTTCTATGCATTGGACATTTTTAGATTTCATGCACTTATAATTGAGACAATAGAGAGTTTATTTTTCTGTGTGTGGCACATTTCTCTTAATGTCTGCCAGGTCCACCCAAGTCACAATTGGTAGACTTTTTTCTTTTTCAATAGTTGAATATTTCATTATATTTGGGCCACATATTTTATTCACACCTCTGTGGATGCACAAAGTTATTTTCATAATTTGGTTACTGTGAATAATGCTATAGTGAATATGAGAGTGAAGGTATTTCTTTGATGTAATGATTTCATTTCTTTTGAATATACACTCAGAGGTAAGATTTATAAATCATATAGAAGTTCTATTTTTATTTTTTTGAGACGCTTCCACATTATTTTTCATAATATCTCTGCTAATTAACATTCCCACAACAATGTAGAAGAGTTCCCTCTGTCCATGTCCTTGTCAATACTTGTTATATCTATGCTCACAGGTGTCAGGTGATTTTATATTATGGTTTTGATATGCATTTCCCTTAAGACTAAGATTAGTGATGTGGAGCACATTTTTTGGATAACTGTTAACCATTTATATATCTCCTCTGAAAAAATGTCAGTTCGGGTTCTTTGCCCATTTTCAAATCAGGTGATGTTTTGTTTTATTTATCATTATGATTTTTTTTGCAAATGAGTTATATGATTTTCTTATAGCTCATTTAAAGATATAAAGTTCATAAATATTTCCTCCTATTCCGTGGGATGCTTTTTCATTTTGTTGATTATTTCATTTGCTGGGTCAAAATTTTTAGTTTGACGAGGATCTACTTGTTTATTTTTGCTTTGCTTGTGCTTTGAATGTCATATCCAAAAACTCATTACCAAGATCAATGTCATTGTGCTTTTCCCCTATGTTTTCTTCTAGGACTTTTACAATTTCATGTTTTAAACTTAGGTTTTTAATTCATTTGAGTTTATTTTTGTATAAAAAATAAAGATCCAGTTTCATTTTTCTTTCAAATACCAAAATGCAGTTTGCCCCGCACCATTAATTGAGAGACTATCTTTGTCCTCCTTGTGTATTCCAAGTACGTTTGTTGCAATTTTTGGCAGGAGCCAAGTTTGAACCCACCACCTCCAGTATATGGGGCCAGCACTCTACTCCTTGAGCCATAGGTGCTGCCCTCTAAGTACATTTGTTAAAGATTAGTCCAAGAACGTATATGTTTGGGTTTATATTCTGGATTTTCTATTGTTTGCCCTTCATTTGTACGTCTCTTTGCATACCAGTGATGCACTGTACTAAGCATAGCTTTACATCATAATACAATTTGAAATCAGGTGGTGTGATGCCTCCAGCTTTGTTCTTTCTCAAGATTGCATTAGCTAAATGGGTTTTTGTGATTCCATACAAAGTTTAGGATTGTTTTTCTTTTTCTGTGGAAAATGTCATTGGAATTTTTATAGAGATTGTGTTGAATCAATAGTTTGTTTTTGGGAATATGGCCATTTTGACAATGTTAACTCTGTCAATCCATGAACACAGGATATATTTCTACTTATTTGTATAAATCATATTATTTAATTTTTTCACCATGTTTTATATTTCAGTGTACACATCTTTTACTTCAATATTGAAATGAATCTTAAGTAATTTTTGTTACTTTACTAAGTGTAATTGTTTTCTTAATTCTTGTTCAAATAATTTGTTAGTGTATAGAAATATAACTGGATCTTTATATATATATATAAAGATATATATATGGTATATATATATATCATCATGTCATCTGCAATCAAAGACATGTTTACTTCTTCCTTTCCTATTTGTATTTGGATACCTTTTCTCTGTGTCTCTCTCTCTCTCTCTCTCCTTCTTTCTTTTTGTGTTATTGTTCTGGCTAGGACGCCCAGTACTATATGAAATGAAATTGATAAGATCTTTTTTTTTTCTTCCTGATCTTAGAGGAAAATCGTTCAGGATTAAGTGTGACGTTAGCTATGGGCTTTTCATATATGGCCTTTATTGTGTTAAAGTACATTTCTTCTATAACTAATTTCTTGAGAATTTTTATCATGAAAAGATATTAAATTTTGTCAAACACTTTTTCTGCATCAATTGAATAATAGTGTAATTTTCTCCTTCATTCTGTTAATGTGGTGTATCACATTTATTGACTTGAATATGCTGCACTATCTTTGCTTCATAGGTATATATCCCTCTTCTTCATGCTTCTTGATCCTTTCAAGGTATAGAATTCAGTGTGTTAGTATTTTGTTGGATATTTTTGCACCTATGGTTACAGGGATATTGACCTGTAATTTCCATTTCTTATGGTGTCCTTGTCTGGTTTTAGTATCAATGTAACACTGCCCTCATAAAATGAGTTTTAAGTGTTTCCTCCTCTTTAGTGTTTTGGAAGGGCCTAAAAAGAATCAGTATTAATTATTTTTTAAATGATTGACAGACTCTATCAGTAAAGCCATCAGATCTTGGACTTTTCTTTTTAGAGAAGGTTTTTAAATTATCATTTCAATTTAATTACTCATTGGTCTGGTCAGACATTTTTTTCACTAATGATTTTGTTTTAGTAGGTTGTGTATTTTCCTCCAGATGGAAATTGTGCATTCTGGTAAAGTCTATTTATAAGTCCAATAGCAAGTGTTTTACTTCTATATTTTTTGATAGAGGATGTGGTATTTGGGTTCCAAAAAAGTGGCTGTTCAAGGTCATCTCATTAATTGGAGCAGAGACACTTCTGTTTTTTATTTTTTTTCTTTTCTATTATTTACTTATTTATTTACTTTTTTAAATTTATTTTTTGGTTTTTTTTTTTTAAACAGTGTCTTGCTCTGTTACCCAGGTTGGCACAATCATAGCTATAGCTTCAAACTCCTGAAGGCCCTTCTGTCTTGGTACAAAATATGTTCATCAGCCACAATCTCTGCTACTTAGTGATGAAATAGTATGTCTATGGAGATAACATCATCAGGATTTCAGATGTACTAACTTGAAAATAATATTCTACTGCATTTGAAAAACAGAAAACTAATTCTAGGAGCTATGTATGGCTTCTGGGAGAAAATGCCAATAAATTTCAAAATTTAGTCATGTTAATATCTGATATTAACAAGCAAAATAATTGTTTTCCATCAATTATTTCCACAATAGATAATAAAACAAGGAAATGCATGCAATGCTTGTAAAATTTTGTAATGTAAGTCAAAAGAACTAGAAATAACTGGTTATATAGAATATGTTGATTCACTTTTACTGAGCACCCCTCTGGAATAATTTGAATAGTGAATCTTTCAAATTAGAAAAAAATGAAATGTGATATCTTTTGAGGGGAAATAAATTTTACACATTTACAAAATTGAATGAGGACACTATAAAATTTCTATTAATTTTGTACAAAGTCCAAGTAAAAATTTAAATCTAAAAACACAGGGAAAGATAAATTTGTTCTTAATTACCGTGCATATAATCTGAAATATTTTCAAAAATTTGTCCACATTAATTCAGCTATATGTCCTTAGCACAACTTTTAATGCTGATTATCATGAAAAGGAAAGAGGGAGAGAAAGAGAGAGAGAAAATGAGAGATACAGGGGTAATTGTCTTGGCATTAGGATTTATGTAGCCTCTTATTAAATTACAGTATAAAAAATCAAGACATATGACATTTGCATCAGTTCTATTTCTAAAATGACATTTTTTCTGCTCAGATTATCATTATCAAAACTGATAAACATTTTGCTTATTGCAATATTGTTGAACATATAATCGGTATAATTGGATTATTTAGAAAAACAGAACTACATACATTTCAAGAATCTTAACATAATTGAATGATAAAACACAGGATATTATTTAAACTACTTCAGAAATTCTTTCTAGCAAATCTGTAAGATTAGCAGCAGTTCCAAGTAGAGTATTATAAGTAACATTTTCTGTTAAGTCTCAGCTGGACAAGACATTCCTAACATTTCACCACTTTTTGTTGCAAATATTTTTAAGAATATTAATAAACTGTTTTCTTTACAAAATAATATAAACAAAATTATTTCATATTTTTGAATTTTCTATTGATAGTAATTTCCCATTACTATCATTGATTTTTGCTATATACATCTTGTCTGTAAACATATACAGAGTAGAAATTTAGAACACAGTCCTTCGACTGGGTGAATGTACCCAGGCTTTACATATCAATTAAAGTAATGTCTAAAGTGGAATTCAAGCATTGGGGTATTTTTAAACTCCCCATATTTGAAAACTGCTGTCCTTACACATAACTCAAAATTACCTACAAATCCAAACAAATCCTTAACATTACCTACTTTCCTATCACCTCCTTTTTTGGTTTTATTGATACTACCTGTTAAAGCTTTATCTTAATGACAATAGCACTGTGCATTTTTAAATGTTTTAGTTCTCCTACCTTCTCTATTAGCAAATGGTAAATTCCAAATGGCTGTGAGTTCTTG
This sequence comes from Perodicticus potto, assembly GCA_963574655.1. Taxonomy (NCBI): domain Eukaryota; kingdom Metazoa; phylum Chordata; class Mammalia; order Primates; family Lorisidae; genus Perodicticus; species Perodicticus potto. The sequence goes on from CAUYRH010056096.1 coordinate 22,370, forward strand.
AGTCCATGAGTCTTGTACTTCCCATATAAATAACAGAAACATAACACTTTTGGAAGTTTATTATAGTATCTGATTATTTTTTCAAATTTCACTTTAGTTGTGATATTGTTTCATTTGTTCATTCCTGTGGAAAAAAATTCACCCAAAACTTGGTGGTTCATACAACAGCAGTTTATGTTTTTTCATGACTGTGTGGCATTGGCAAGGCCATTCTTTGCTTGTCTTCCTGGACTCATGCATAATGGTGCACTGAAGGCTAGAAACTCACGCTCTATTTGCCAAAGCAGGTCACAAGATCTGCTCACACACCAGAGAAGAGGCAAATAGACTCCACCTATTGATGGCAGGATCAGCAACATCACATTGCAAAGAGGTGAAATGGACTGGGAAATATTAATTTAGTGATCTGTCACAAATGTATATGACCAAATTCCCATATACTTAATTTTGAGTACTTTTAAATTTGCCTCGTACAGATAGACTAACTTCAAGCACAAAACATTACTCAACCTACCGATAGTTGTTGCGTCAGTGGCACAGGGATAACTTCTGTTCTTCTTTTAAGATCATAGTTATCTGTTTTTTGCTCAAAATATGCACATGATGGTGATTTCATCTGTAAAAATGTACAATTGTATTAATCATTTATAACTGACTACAGATCCTTTCTCAGCATGACTCATAAATATCTTTGAGTTTTCGAGCTCTTTATAATGACATTAATGTAATCTTTAAAATGGCATTGCTTGCAATGAATTCCATTTACAAATATGAATAGGTAATAAGAAGAAAATGGTAGTGTTGTATCAAACTTTTTAATGGCAACTAGAAAACAACGGAGCACTGGAAAACATAAAAATATCTTCTTGCTTCTAAAAAGATCTCACAAGGCTGTGACACTGATGAAGATGAAGTTTGCTTAGATGGACTCGCCTCTGTGCCACTTACTGCCAAAGAGATGGTTATCTCTCTAAAAATCTATTGTTGATTGTTCAATTTAGTCTTCATATATTTAAATTTTATTCAAGTTAGACTGATGCTGAAACTTGAGTTTCACATTCTGGCCTGCTTCTGCTGTGGTTGACAGCAAACATGTTACAACACAGTCATCTTCAGAGGATGAAATGGCCACTGGGGGGCTAATTTCCATTTTGTGGTTTATGGCTTCTTCTTAATATCTGATAATGCAATTATGCTTTAGCTAAGAATGAATCTTCTCATGGCAAAGAAAGACCAGCCTGGAATATTGATGCTATAAATAAAATAATATCCTGATTTTTAAAAAGGTCTTCATTTAAAGAAGGTTTTTACCTTGTAAAATATCTATTATTCAGAGGCAGAAAGATCTTATATCACTTTCTTCTCCAGGACAAAATGTTCTAAAGGAAGGATTTGGTTTCAAATCATTTAGTGATCGTATTGTTAAAATAAAATTGCTTTTATGAAAAAATTATTTTTGCTATATCCTCCACTGTAACACCTAAGCAAGGAATTTTTTTCCATAAATAAGAGGTATTCTAAAACTACAAAGCTCAGCACAATTTGACCTACATGTTAACTGTCAATATATTTCTCTCAACCTTCATACTTAACTGCATTGCCACTAGATGTACAACCTGGGATATCTGATATGAAACCACTGTAAGTACTTTCCCTTTTGAATTTCAATTGTCAAGTCATGTCATGCAGTTTATACTACTCTGAATTATATCCTATGCTTTCCCATTCTTTGCTAACACAACATCTCATAAAATCACATAGGATAACATAATGTGACAGTTGAATTTAAGAGACCTCTTATTATATTTGAAATTCAACCAATGTTCCAATTTAATGGCAATGGACTATTAGAGGAGAGACAACATCCTCATTTCAGAGATATTTTTACTTCAATGCAGTTTTAATGCTCTCATGTCTTTTATTATTTTGACAGGTTTTCAGAAACAGTTCCAGACTCCTTTGTTTTAAGCCTGATTTTTATAAAGATAGATAGGGAAATATTTGAAAGTTTTGAGAGTGCACTATTATAACATACGATAGTTTTTGAAGAAAATATTCAGAAACAGGTCATTTTAATACTTACACTGCTGACCAAATGTTATAGTTAAACCCTGCATAATAAGTAAGAGAAAAATTATTTCAACTCAAGAATCTTGTAATGTTCTTAGTAACATACAAGCTTAGGAGCATATGACCTTATTAGCAGTATTGATGTCTTCTTCGACATCATTACAGCTTATCACACAAGTAGTAATAATGTGGAGCAATATGATCAAATAGCTATATACTTAACTTTCAGTACATTTGCATTTGTCTAGTGCAGATTGATCAACTTCCAGAATAAAACATTGTTCAATGAACAGAAAAGACCTCGTGATGTGGTACAAGCATTGCCTGAGAAGGAATTATAACATGTAAGCACAAAAGAATATCTTTAAAATTTCAAAGCAGAAGACTGAAATAGAAATTCAAAAGTGTAAATGACTGTCTCTCTCTCTCTATCTATCTATCTATCTATCTATATATATATATATGTATATGTTTTAAATATATATTTATCTTCTGCCACTTGAGAATTGACTTCTCTATAAGAGCTATAGGACAGGGGAAGTAAGCGCCTTAGATTTGATTCCTAAATAAACCATAACTTTTTGGGAAATGAAATAAAGCTTGATACTTTCCACACAGTAGTATTGTGTGTATAGTAAAGTGTATTCAAATACACTTTAAACAAAGTGTATAAACAAAGTGTATTCAAATACATTGCATTATTGGATCCTCACAAACACTGGCACCATCAATTCATCCCCTTAATCAATCCAAAACAAGAAAAGTTTCGAGATACACTGACTTATCCATCCCTACAGAGTTACATGGCAAAGTCAGCAGACTCACTTCCAATGACAGCATTGAGGTTCTACTGAACTACAGGTGGCAGGGAGAGAGATGGGCTGATCTAACCTTTTCAAAATGGATTCATCTTGGACTGATGAGTAACCAAAATTCTAAGAGGTTTTATTTGCTTGTTTTCGTTTTTTTTTTTTTTCTTTTTTTTTAACATGTACTCATCATTGCATAGTCCTTGGACTTATTTTGTATATAGTTTTCTTAGCCCTCCAATGCAGTAAAAACATGAGTACTGAAAAAGGACGGAAGACGTGGACCTCTTGTGGTAGATGAAATGGAGAGGAAGCAGATCCTATAAGGAAAAGATCTATCAAAACTATACATATCACATGCTATTTACATTACGGCTTTGGAGGGGCTTAAAGCACTTTATGAATTCAATTTGACTAATCCCAAGGAACAGTTAGGAGTTAAGTGGGAAAGCAGAAACAGTCACTGGTCTTATTAACTATTTCTACTGTTCCAAAGAGGAACTATGCCTTTTACTCAGATCTCCTAAAGCTGTGACATAGCCACAGTTGGTGGAAAATAATAGACAATTGGGAAACGAGGTAAGAAAGGTGAAGAGTGAGACCTGGTATGTATATTCATCACCTGAAATTATTAAAAGAGAAAAAATCCCCACAAAAATAACACACTAAAATAACACACACCTCACTAAAACCAGAGTCAGGGTCTGCCCTGGCTGCCTATTTGAGACTCCTTCTCTGTCCTCACATTTGGCATGTTTAATGTTCAGAAACACATTTAATTATTGTTATTAGTCACTGTCAATTTTTGCACATTTCTCAGAGAAATTATCACTTCAATAATGTTTTTAGTTTTAAAAGAATAGACACCAATTTTACCAGCACTTATATTTTTTGTTTGTTTTTCTCTTCAAAATTGGTTACTTAAATAGTAATAAATTGAGTATCTTTTCAGGGGCATTTATAAAGTGAAAGCTTCTCTGAAGGTGCTTGTTATACATTATGTCAATTAATCCTCATTGTAATCTAACAAGCATTATTATAGTCATTCTAAAGATGAAAATCATACTATTACATACATAGATGCAGATATAGATAAAGAGAGGGGAGGAGAGAGAGAGCCAGGCAGAAAGAGACAGGGAGACAGAGACAGAGATTTTAAGGCACGACCAACTAGAAACTCAAGCAAGAGTTGAAGGTGTGGTCTGGAAAGCTAAAGCTATAGGTCAGGAGTCTACAGATGAATCGCGAGACCCAGGCAACGACATCATGTTACAGTGTGGAGGCTGATTCACTCTTTTTTGAGAAACCTCAGTTTTGCTCTTAATGCTTCTAATGCATTGCATGAAGCCCAACTGTCTTCCAAATACCTTCACAGTAGCCTTTAGACTAATGTTTGATCAAACGACTGAACCCAATAGCATAGACAAATTAACACACAAAATCGCTATCACTGTCAACCCCTTGTCAATTTGGCAGCCATACACACCTCCTTAAACCGTACCAAATATCCAAATGAAGACAATTACACAGTCATACTGCTCCATGACACAACACAACTAGCATATGCACAACCGAAAATTCAGTAACCATTCCCCCAGAAGAGAGTGAAACAAACTTGGTTGAAGTTCACTCTTCTGTATGGCATAAAGTTAATATTATACATCATATGTTGTCTAATAAGCAATGAAAAATGGAATGTGGGTAGAAAGTAAATGGCTTCACACCACTGTGATTCTAGAAATCTCCCCCAAAACCTCCCAATTTATTTTCAGATTTATTTTCTGGTCTCTTATGTGCAAATGTTTTATCAGTAAGTCTAGAGTAGTTGCTACTTCTTGCTTACGAGGACCAATCATCCTAATGTCATCAATGTAATGAGCTAGGATAATATCTTGTGGACAAGAAAGGAGATCAAAGTTCCTGAAAACTAAATTATGATGTAGGCCTAGACAGTTGATATGCTTGTGATGTAGGAATATGAAGACATTTTTCTGGCATTGCCCATTGAAAACAAACTACTTCTTGGGGTCTTCACTAACAGTATGGAGAAAAAAGCCTCCACCAGATCAGTAGCTACATACCACATGTCAGGGGTTGCATTAATTTGCTCATGCAAGGAAACCACATCTGGAACAGCAGCTACAATTAGAGTCACCAACTGAGTAAGTTTATAATTATCCATTCTTTATTCTCCAAGATCGATATGTTTTCTGCATAGGTCAAATTGGCAAGTTAAATGGGAACATGGTTGGCATTACCACCCTCACATCCTTCTAGTTCTTCTGCTAGGCACTGTTGTCTGCAATCCTCTCAAGAATGTGAAGCTACTTTTGGTTTACTATTTTCTGGGTACAGGCAGTTGTGGTAGTTTCTACTTGGTCTTTCTCAACATAATAACCATCACTCCACAGGTCAAGAAGAAAATTTGGGTTTCCGCCAGTTGATAATTGCGTTGATTCCAATTATGCCTTCTGGAACTAGGAAAAATATACTCTCTGTGAGATGGGCCTAATCATCATATGGTCACAGTGATGTTTTAAGTGTCTTGAAATTAGTGTCAATTCAGAGGCAGTTTCCAGTAATCGCCCCGAAATCTGATTATCTCCTTTTTCCCACTATAAATTACCCTGGTAAAATATTGTAAGTCTCTTTGTGGAAGGTTAGGAGAAATATTAGCTGCATAAATATTTGGCAGTATAGTGGAATCCTTGCTCAAGGGGTCCCAGCTCTATATTCGTGAGATTCTGAGACTGGTAAACTGGCTCAAGTTTGGAGCATATTAGAGGGGACCATGGCTCTCTGTTTTGGTGATTCTGGTTAAGCTTTCATTCACTTCACTTACAGTTTCCACTTGTAAAGATCAAGTAAGAATGTAGGGATTTCACCCTACATTCTATTTCACCTGTAGGGATATGGTGATCAGTTAGCTAATGTCATAGGTCTCTGCAAGTTGGACTATTTTGATTATTGCTTTGACACTGCCATCCATTAAGTTAACAACACCCGTGGTGGTGTTGGCAATTAAGTACTGGGTCTTGGCCATTCCCATCCTGTGATCCCAATGTCCACGTTACATATGGAGATCCCAGTTTCGTTTTATCAACTCCCACTGTAATTCCTGACCTACAAAGAAGAGTGACTTCAAAGCTCTTTAAAAGATGCTGGGGTGCCTCTCACAAATTTATTCCCAATGGTGATAAAGGTGTGTTCTCTGAACTCCTCCTAGGGTGAGTGAGCAGGAATTACATGGTGGATCCACTCTAACATTCCTAAATTGTTATATCTTTTATATATTTTCTCCCTAACTTTTTATCTTTTTTCTAAAGTACATCAAAGCAGTTCTGGCTTATTGTTTCATTTAATGCAAGCCACCTTTTGGTCCATGTTTCAGCCAAGTAATTTACCAGATTATTAGAGACATTCTAACTCCTTGAGTTATAATATTTAATTCAGAATCTCTGCTTAATGGGACAATGTTAATACATTCATCCTGTTCCAACTTCATGGTTCTTTTACCATTTTCTCACACCTTCAATATTCATTCATTCATTTTATTATAGAGTAAATGTGTGGGCATACATCTGAAGTATATGTGCATTCATCAACCTATTCATTATTTCTGCCCATACAAAATGAAAAAAATCATAGTTTTTTCTTTTTTTAAATACTGTGTCTCCTCATTAATCACAGTTTCTACCTCATTTTTTGGTGCCTGCTGAGACTTCAATCTAGTTAAATGATTCTGCAGCAAACCAGGGTAGTAAGAGTGGGTCATCAGAAGATTCAGCAGTGTCGGACAAAGCAACTTCCTCAGGGAAGCCATTGCTGTTCTTCAGGCAAAGCATAGTTAACTTTTTATTTTTTATTTATTTTTTTTTTTTTTTGAGACACAGCCTCAAGCTATCCCCCTGGGTAGAGTGCCATGGCATCACAGCTCACAGCAACCTCCAATTCTTGGGCTCAAGCAAGTCTCCTGCCTCCGCCTCCCAAGTAGCTGGGACTACAGGCGTCCACTACAATGCCCGGCCATTTTTTGGTTGTAGCCGTCATTGTTGCCTGGCAGGCCTGGGCTGGATTCAAACCCGCCAGCTCAGGTGTATGTGGCTGGCGCCTTAGCCTGTTGAGCCACAGGCGCTGAGCCTCATAGTTAACTTTTTACCATGGGGGAGTGGAAGCACTGCTTCTATTGGCAAAGAAGATTCAAGAAAATTTAGGGGTTCAAAGTCTCAAATTTCATTAGGATTTTTCCTATGTCCCCATTCCAATGCTCTCTTTTCTTTTCTTTTCTAATATATGCCCTCACTTTAGCAGCAGATATCCTGTAAGGTTAGGGATATTCTCATTGTGCATATTAATTTGACATAAATGTTCTAAGATAATATGGTCCCGTGGATGCTCATAAATATCTTATTAGTAAAATCTATTAATGACATCTTGCAGATCTACACTGTTGCACCACACTATGGACTATCATTGTCCTCTTTCCTACAAGGAATAGACTCATTAGTGGCTTTCAATTTAATCAGATTCAAGAACTAATTTCAGACAGTTCAGATTTAATTCAAACACCTAATACTTAAGATTCTATTCCTAAAGAACTACCATGAACCAAAATCTATACCAGTCAAGCATTTCCAGCAAAACAGAAACAAAAGAAGAAAGAGATTCTGGAAGATATTTTAAGGAATGGGCTCACATATTTGTGGAGCTGGTGTTAAGGTCATCAGTACAGTTTGACTGCTAGAAACTTAGGTAAAATTTGAAGTTGTAGTTTGGAGTATTAAATCTGTAAGTCAAGATTTCAGTCTAGAAATTCAGGCAAGAATGTCACGTTATTATGTTGAGACAGAATTTCTTCTACTAGAAACTTCAGTTTTTGCCCATTGAACTTACTGGGTTAGGCCCATCCACATTTCTGACATTAATTTTTTTTTAACTTAAAGTTAACCAATTTTACATATTAATCATGTCTAAAACTATATAGAAACATGTATACTAGTGTTTGATCAAAAAAACTGAGCACATAGCCAAGTTGACACATAAAATCATCATCTCAATACCTAAAACCACAAACTATGTGCTAAACAGTTACATGGAAATGTCTTCAATATTAGAAGCTTTTAAAGTTTAAACACTTATCATTTAATTAAGGAAGAATAGAAAATAGGAATCTGTACCTTTTTACTTTTTTATTATAGAGTAAACATGTGGACATACATCTGAAGTATATGTGCATTCATTAACTGATTCAAACTAATACTACACCAATAAGAATTCAGATGTTAAACTTTAGTCTTCTATTGCAATTCCTGAAACTGATATAATTTGAGTTGAATATTCTGACAACAATGACAAATAAATTAGCCTAAACTCAATGGACAAGGTTAGGATTCAAATTGCTTCAAAAACATGAGATCAATAAGAGAATTTTCTAACTTTAAGACATTTTAAGTCGAATAGGCTATGACCTCAGACAATTTACAGTAATAAAGACTATTATCTATTAATACTATAGAAAGGGTTTCTATATCAAATAATTCAAAAAAACTAAAAATCTTTCCATATGTAATTTTAATTTTTTTAAACCTATGTGCCATATTAAAAAAAAAAGTTGTTATTGACTGATGTGTGACCTCTCTCAGTTGATGATTAGTACAGAAATTAAACTTGAAATTTGTCAGGTATGGTATTACACTATCTTAAACATTGTATCCTTTTTCAAAACCAGAAACATTCACAAAATAAGAGTGTAGTTTGATGGGGCATATACTTCTATTTGGTTATGGATGCTCATCTGAGTTGTGCTCTTACTAATAATGTGCTTTTAACCTTTTACATTGAAGGAAACTTAATTCTAGTTATCTCCTACAATGTACCAATTCTAAATGTATGGCAAATGATAAAAATCACTTAATTTAATAACTTCAAGGATAGAATATTCTTTAATATTATTACAAAACTCTGCTTATATAACTTCATCTATAAAATTATATTTCTATCCCATTTTAGTGTCTCAAAAATTTGCTTTCCCAAAGAACAATGATTTATTGAAATTTATGATTTTCAGCTTACATTTTATAAATAAATGTTCCTATGCAAACTGTGAAAAAAAATTTTGGATGAACTTAATGCTTTGTTAATGGCATTAGATAATACTCCAATTATAGTACCCTATACTACAATACTTACTTCAATTCCTTCAAAAAAAAGTGTTAATATTTTTATTAAAACTGAGAGAAAAATATTAGAAGCTGTCAATAGTCAGAAATACATTTGCTACTATAAGTGATTTCTATGATAATTACAAAAATGTGGACCTTAAAATATTATGTAAATTTCATTAAGTGACAAAGTCACACAGGTTTTGAAAAATTATACCACACTTACTCATTAGAGGGTCTACATTAATGTAAATCTTTTTGAGGATTTATTTTCTCATTTTTCTCAAGAACAGTAACTTTACTGATGTATTAATGATCTAATTGTGACTAGCGGATCCCATTTTTGTTTGAAGGATCGTTCCCTTGATCCAGTCAAGAAATACTGCAAGCAGGAAAAAGGTATTTGGATTGATGGGCAAGAACTGTAATCACCAAGCACTGATTTATGAGTTGAAGGAATAATGTTATTATGCAAAAGCAAATGAATTGATGCTTATGGGCCCTTCATGAACAACACAGGGTATTTGTATTAAGAAAGTCATGAACATGGAAGGTAGCAGGAAGAATATTTTATACTCATCATCTTGTAGATGAATAAGAGTCAGAGTGCTGGAAGTCTGTGCATTGTGCCGTGAATGGGATATTTTTTTCTATTGTTGGTGACAGGAAAAAGTGTGCTATTGAAGCATCAAAATTTTTCTTCAGATATTCTACGGATTCTTATTTCAACCCAATTTTATTTCATGTGAATTTGATACATGTAGGATTATATTGTTCTATAAATTATTGTTCAGGGATTCAGGTGCCAAAACCTAGTCTTCTCTTGCAATTTACAAGAATGATATTCATCTGCATAAACTGAGTTGAATATTCTGATGTAAGTGACATTAAACAAATTATCCAAAACTTAATGGACAAGGTTAGAATTCAAATTATTTAGTAACATGAGATTTGATCACCATATAAGAGAAAAATAAATTGAGCATAAAGCAATACAAATTTAAGTTAGAGTATATAAATATGTATGTGTGTGTGTGTGTGTGTGTGTGTGTGTATAGTAAAAATAAAATATCTCTGTGCAATTCTGCAGTAGACCTTTTTTTGTTCTTTCAGATAGACCTTATGTCTCTTGTCTGAAAGTACACAACATGGGTGGCGGAGCAAGATGGCCAACTAGAAGCAGCTTCAAAAAGAGGCTTCTGTCCAAAAGGAAAAATAACCTCCAGAAACTGCACAGTTAAGCTGAAGACTGGGAGCCCAGCTGAAAGACAGAAGTGATAAATGCAGGTCACCTTTGCTGAGGCAAGCTGCAAATCCAAGAAAGCAAGCTTCAGGTACAAAATTCATCTGAAAGGAAAAGTGTCTGTCCCCTCCCCCCAAGAAAGCTGGGTTTTTTTTGCTTTTCTATTTCCTTTCTTTTCTCTCTTCATTTGCTCCTTCAGGTTTTCTACAGGCAAGAGGCTAACTGTGGACCTCTTGTCTCACACCATGGAAGAGAGCTCTGGGAAGTGGGGCCGCTTCCCCCAGGGAGACCCTGATGTGACTCTGAACACTCTCTTGGTAGGCAGAAAAACTGAACTAAAGTTTCCCCCACCATTCTGAACTTACAGTACACCCTTTCCCCCTTATTGGACGAACCAGAAGCCTAACCCCTGCTGAGACTGAGGGAGGAGGTTCTTGAGCAGCACACTCCCCATTCCCTGCCTGCCGGAACAAGCGCCCCACTGGCAAAAGACTCCAGGGAGCTGCAGTGAGCGTCCCTCCTCTGGCCAAGGAATTGCCAGGAGATCATGGGGCACTTGCTGGGCCTCTGCAGACCCACCCACAGCCAGGGACTCCCCCAGGGACCACGCGGACTTGCACCTGGCACCCGCAAGGATTCTGCAGGTCCGCCCCAGGCCAGGAACTCCCCTGACATGCAGCCTCCGTGCCTCAAGCCTGCAGGGCCTCTGCAGGCCCCTCCGCCAGGAACTCCCATGGCAACTGCGCAGCTCTGCACCCCGAACCTGCAGAACCTCTACAGGGCCGCCTTCTGCCAGGGACTCCACCGATGAAGGCCATGCCTCTGCTGGGCCTCTGCAGGTCCACCCCTGGATAGGGAGTCCCCTGGAGACTGTGCGGCCCCATGCCCCACACAGGCAGGGCCTCCGCACCACTGCCCATGGCCAGGGACTCCACCTTCAAATGCACGGTTCTGCACTCTGTGCCTGCTGGGCCTCAGCATGCCTGCCACTGGCCAGGGACTTCAGGAGATGCACAACCCATGTCCTCTCTCCCCTAACCCCCTGCCACTGCACCAGCCAAGGCCTGTCTGGCCAGGGGCTCCAGAAGCCACAAGACCGAGGCACTCCTTCCAGAGCCCTCCCTGCCCCTGCAGGGACCTCTCCTCCTGGCCGGAGACTGCTGGAGCCATGGGCTTTCTTTGCCAAAGTCACCGGGCGCCTGGCACTCCCAGAACCATGTGCACTATCCCTCACCCTGCTGCTTTATCTAGGGGTGCCACACTTTGGAGCTGCTCCCACAACCAGAACTCCCTGGCTGGGGCAGTCCCAGAGGAGCTACACAGGGTCACTCCCTATAAAGTTCTAGCAACAATAGAGTGATCCTGCCAGGGTCTAATCTTGGAGAGACACCTTCTCAACTCTGAGAACGGCCAGAGGCAATGATGAAAAATAATCATGGGGTGGAATCAACAGAAAAACTCTGGAAATATGAATAATGAGAGTAGATCAACTCCTCCAAGGAACGACAAGGCAGACACAGCACAAGATCCCTTAGATAGGCAAATGGCTAGAATGTCAGAAATTGAATTCAGAATCTGGATAGCAAATAAGATCAGAGGAAAGGAGGAAAAAGTGGAATTAGAATTTCAAGCAGTAATCCAAAAGATGACACAAAAGATGGCTCAAGAATTGAACGAATTCAAAGACAAATGACCAAAGATTTTGACACATTGAGACAAGAAGTTGCAGCCCTCAAAGATCTGAGAAATACAGTAGAATCCCTCAGTAACAGAATGGAGCAAGCAGAGGATAGGATTTCTGACACTGAAGACAAAGCTTTCAAATGTTCCCAAACCTCCAAAGAGGAAGAGAAATGGAAAGCAAAACCAGATCACTCTCTCAGAGAGTTCTGCGATAATTCAAAGAAAACCAATATTCGCCTCATAGGGATCCCCAAAAACAATGAAGCAGCTTCATAAGACACAGAGTCTCTTCTTCATGAGATTATGAAAGAGAAATTTCCAGACATGCCAAGAGATTCTGAAATTCATATAGCAGACAGTTTCAGAAGTCCAGCACGACTCAACCCAAATAACCCAACATCCCTCAGATACATCATAATAAATTTCACTAAAGTTAATATGAAGGAGAAAATTCTGAAAGCAGCCAGATGTAAGAAAACCACTACTTACTAAGAGAAGAACATTAGAATAGCTACAGATCTCCCTGTGGAAACCTTTCAAGCTAGAAGAGGGTGGTCATCGACTTTTAATCTCCAGGATCCTGTATCCAGCTAAACTGAGTTTCATTTATGATGGAGAAATTAAATACTTTAATGACATCCACATGTTGAAGAAATTTGCCATAACTAAATCAGCTCTCCAGGATATTCTCAGACCTGTCTTCCATAAGGACCAGCATAATCCTCCACCACAAAAGTAAACCCACTCAGAAACCTTTGATCAAATTCCAAATTCACAGTGGCAAAAGGATTAAAAATGTCCACTAGACTTTCAAAAGGCTTATCAATATTCTCAATTAATGTGAATGGCTTAAATTGTCCTCTAAGGAGGCACAGGTTGGCTAACTGGATGCAAAAACTCAGGTCAGATATCTGTTGAATACAAGAATCTCATCTTACCTTAAAAGATAAAAATAGACTCAAGGTGAAGGGATGGTCATCTATATCCCAGGCAAATGGAAAGCAGAAAAAACCAAGTGTTGAAATCCTATTCGCAGATACAATAGGCTTTAAACCAACCAAACTAAGGAAGGATAAGGATGGACACTTCATATTTGTTAAAGGTACTACTCAATATGATGAGATTTCAATTATTATTTATGCACCCAACC